>JASDQU010504522.1:3411-25034 GCA_032191745.1 Picea mariana | reverse complement strand
GTTCTTTTATCATCTTTGTGGGTGGCTCTTCATCTTCAACTGTATGGGCATGGTGCCTTTTGTTTCTCTTCTTGTATTCTTCTCTCTTAGCTAGACAATCTTTATAAATATGTCCCATCTTATCACAATGGTAGCATTGATAAGAGGAGAAATCTCTTTCTCTTCTTTGACCTTTCTGAAACTTCTGGAATTTCCTTGGAGGGTGAGATTCTTTATGAGAGTTGTTGAATCTCTTTGGGGAATGAGACTCCTTATGTTGATGAGTTTCCTTCTGGAAGTGAGACCTTTTTTTTCCTTCTTTAGTATGAGCATCTAAGGCTTGATATTCATCTCTTGATAGCACTGCTTCTCAGTTAGCTACTCTTGCTTCTTCTTGAACACATTCTTCCCACAGATTGTCAAGATGTAGTTCCTCCTTTTTGGCACAAATGGTTTGCATGAACACATCCCAAGGTCTTGTGAGACCATTAAGAGTTGTCATTATGAGTTCATATTCATCTAGAGTATCTCCAATTGCTTCTAGTTGCTCCTTGAATTGTAATATTCTAGAGAAATATTCATGAATTGTTTCGCCTTTTTGCATCCTTGTACTTTTGAGTTTAGTTCCTAAATTCATCTTTTGGTTGATGTTCTTTCCTTCATACATTCTGGCTAGGGCATCAAACATTTCTTTTGGATTTTTCTTTGAAGCCACTTGAGGGATCAAGTGATCTTTAATAGAGTCTGCAATGATTCTTTTGGCCCTAACCATGTTCTTTTGGTGTTTTGTTTTAGTTGTAGCATCAGTGGGTTCTGGTACATCTTGTTTAATGAATCTTGCTAGGTCATTATGTTCAATAATTATTGCAATCCTATACTTCCAAACACGGAAGTTATCCATGCCTTCTATCTTGTCAACAAACTTAGTGCTTGCAGAAATCTTGACCTGGAGCTGGGAAAATGACCAAAAATTGAAAATGCTCAAAATTTAAATATGAACTTACTAGGAGATGCGCTTGGTTGAGGAGAGTATCCTGGTGCATTCAGATTTTAGAAAATCCAAATTTACCCCTTCAAACTGGGCCTGTGAAAATTTGGACTGATGCTTCTTGTACTAGTTCTAGTTTCCTAGTTTTTTGGTTTTCTGGTACAAGTGAAAACTAGGGTTTCACTTTTCGGGAGTTCTATCCACTAGAAAAGTGTGTTGAGGCTGTCAAAGATTTCGCTAGGCTAAGGCACACTTCCTTGATGAGTTTTAGGCTGAAATTCCTCTTTAATAGAAAACCCTAATTTTCTTGTACGACAACAGTGTCGTTTTTGCTTATCCAGTGAAAGGTGCTCTCTTCAGCTTAGCTATGATACCATGTTAAGTTTTGAGTTATTATTAGGTTTCTTTTCAATTTACTAGATAACAATAGCATAGGTAGGATCATTGAGAGAAACCCAATCACAAGATACACAACATTTATCCTGGAAAACCCTCATTGGGGACAAAACCCAGCAAACACTTCCTTAATATAGATAGTCAATACAATGCCAAGACAATAAACCAAAACACTAGAGAATATCCAACACTGAGCAATGCACCTCTCTCTTCCTTCTTCTCCCAACTGCAGCTACCAAACTTGCACACTTGATGAGTGAATGAGTGAGTGATATAATGAGGCGCTAGCCTCCTTTATTTATACTAGCTGGCAGGCGTTGGAAAGGTGTCTCTTCACTGGGCAAGGTTGACTTCTCTTCTTAGTGGTTAAAACCACTTTAATTAAGCCTGGGGATCAACTTCTTAATTTGCATAATATAATTAGGGTTTGACCAATCCACAAAAGGAATTTTGTTAAGTACAAAGCTCGACATGATCAATCCACAAAAGGGGATTGCTCTGATGAATAATAACTCAATATTAAATAGAATACTCTTTGCAGTTACAATATTTCAACAAGAGCAAGGATTGTGTGGGTAGGAAATTACCTAGTGTGAGAAGACCTAGAGGGTGCTTGGAGACTCCATTGGTGCAGATAGAGTTCCTAGAGCCACAATGTTGAGACTCCTTGTCTGATTTGTGTTGGATCCCTAGAAGGGAAGTGGAATAGCTCGAGGAACTACAGTTCAAAGAAGAGGGTACATTTCCTTGGGTTGTGCAGGTTGAGGAGAAACAATCACCAGTTGGAATTGCTACATAAGTTTGGTCCCTTGACCTAGACACCTTTGAACTGATTGTTAGACCTAGTTGGCTTAGGTAGCCTTTACCCTAGTGGACTCATAGCGCCAGCTCATGGGTGACCTACTCCTGAAAGAGCTAGAATAGCAGTGTCTATGGTTGGGTGGACTGTATGAGGTCTACAACCAGTTGATGCTTTCATTAAATATAAGTGTTCTTTACTATATGCTCTTATTTTTTTTTACTTTGGAATAGAGCCTAGGGAAACCCACCGGGCATGATCCAGAATCGGATCCAGGAGGCTTCCCAAGTCCAGAAAATGCTCAAAAATGAAAGTTCTCGGAATTGAATGAAACCAATTCCACTACGACCAGCTCGTCGCGCTGATTTCGGCCATATATTTACTTTCTCAAACAGACGTTGTATGCGAGACTTATTGCACTCTCTGTTTTTTCAAACAGCTAAAAAGTCAATAGGTCAACTAGCAAAAGTCAATGATGATGTCAGCATGACGTCCTGCTGACATCATCATGCTGAAATCAACAAAGTGACATGTGGAAGCACAACAGCAGGGTGACTGGGTAGTGACAGGGACCAATCCCACTTCACCAAGTGGCACATGGTGGACCAATACAGTGTTGACAAGTGGCATCATTGAGGACCAATGAAAGGGTGCCACGTGGCACCCCATCACTAGTTGAATGGAAAAATTATATTGGAGCTCATGGGGTTCAACCCCATGACCTTTTGGTCGAACAAATATTTGAGAAAATGATTGAATGCCAACGCGCCACACGTTTGTTTGGGCTTTATAACCCACTTTAAATTAAATAAAGTGTAAGAATTATGTGTGGGGGAAGAAGGGGGTTGGGGCTAAGCCCCAGCCCGCAGATTCAATATACTATGTGACCATGGCGAATAAGGGCGCAGGCGCCACTTCTTCAACCTCCAGCGCGCAGACTATATTGGAGGTTAACCCTCGGTCCCGTGAGACTTGGCATATGATCCGGTGTAAACGGTTGATGCGTGGGCATGTGGCATAGCCCCCGGGTGTATACATGTCCACTCCAGAGAACGGGTAACACGGTTTTTATTGGGTTAGCCCCAGTCGGTCGGGCTAGCCCGCCAACTAGGGGCTACACCTATGTTATTGCGTGGAGTTTAGCCTGTAAACACATGACCACAAGCATGCGTCCAAGAGCCTAGAAAACAGGGGTCAGTGCGTCAGGGGTTAGCCCGAGATCACATGGCGAACACTCATATGACCAGGGGCACACCTATATTGGGAGCTTATGCCCATATTTATTCAAAAGTGGGTTTTTACCCTATGTTAGTGGATTTTGTTGATTTTATGCCAGTAATAGGAGATTTTTGCCCATTTTGGGGGGATATTGGGCCTTTTTGGAGGCCAGATCTTGGGAGGAAGTTGGGGAATGATAACCAACTCCAGATCTATATAAACTAGGCCTTCTTGAAGCCATGAAGGATAGTCAGAGGAGAGTTATGCTGAAGGAAATCCAAGCCAAAGCCATTTTTATGCAGGGAAGTTGTTGAGGAGCGCACTTTTGCGGGCCATTTATGGAAGCTCCGGTCATCCATTTTGAGTGTCGTTTCTTCTGTTAGGTTCTAGAGATCTGGGAGAACAAGACCAGATCATTCTTGTAGCCTTATGGCACTGCTACGATGTACTTATTTAGTTTTTAACAGAAATAAATAAGCCTCACCCGCTAAAACAAAGGCCTGGAGACGTAGGCGATATTGTCGAACTTCGTTATCACTTCTCTTGTTATGGTTTGTTGTTCTTATTACTTCATTTTAGTTTTGTATATGTGTTCATGGTTGTGATATATTCTTATATATTCTTCCTCTTTCATTAAGCTTCCTAAATGGTTAATAAACACATGCATAATAACTCAACCACAATCATTTAAAATATCATTTTTGGATCAAGTGGTATCAGAGCTAGTTGACATTTGGATTTGAGTTTTGCATGTTAACCAGGGAAAAGCTACAGCATGGTGAAGGCGAGCTTGTTGAAGAGAAACCATTAATTGGATTGAGAAAGAGAGCTTCTCACACCAAGAAGATGGCATCGGAAGAGGGAGTTTCTCAGGATGAGAAAGAGTTTCGAAAATCTTTTTTTTCCATGTCGGAGATGATGAAAATTTTGTACAAAGACTACTTGGAACATAAGAAACCAAATATGGGTGAATCTTCAAAGGGAAAAAGTGAAGAGGGAGAGGATCCTTCTCAGATTCCTCCTTCACCTCCATCATCACCTCCTTATTCTCCTTCTTCTTCAAGTTCAAGTTCTAAATCCAATGCAAAGAAACATGTTCATAAACATAAGAATGAAATGTCATTATTGAAACTTGATGTTAAATTTGAGTTACCCATATATGATGGTGAAGTTAATGCAGAGAGACTTGACAATTGAGTCAGGGAGATGGAGATTTATTGCAGTGTGCAACAAATCAAGGATGAGGCCACACAGATCAAGTTAGCGTCTTTGAAACTTGCAGGCACAGCTCTCATCTGGTGCCAAAACAGGTTGCAAAACGGAACGCAACAAGTGGGTAAAGTATTTCCATCGTGGCAGAGTTTCATTTCCGCACTTAGGAAACAATTTTATCCTTTGGGTTATAAAGAAAAAAGAATTAATTGAATGGGAATCTTTAAAACTAAGAAAATGACAAGCAGTGCAAGAGTATACAGATGGCTTTCAAAAAATGGCATTGATGTTAGATATCCCTTTACATACACAGGAAACTCTTATGAAGTATATACGAGGTTTACCTGCACATATTAGAAACATTGTATTCATGTTTGGACCCACTAACCTTGATGAGGTTTCTGTTCAAGCGACGTATATTGAAGCAAGGAAAGCAAGTGTATCAGGGGAATCTTCTTCAAGGAAAGAGGACAAAAGGAAGTGGATGGGCAAAAAGGCAAGTTCAGTGGAGAGAAAGGAAGAGAGGCCCTCTTGCAAGCATTGCAAGAAAAAGGGGCATGATGAGGACCATTGTTGGCAATTGCATCCCGAGAAGAGGCCAAAGTGGTTCAAATAAATAAAAGGGAAGCAAACAGTTGCAGCAGCAACAAGACCCACAGACTTGGGATCGGATTCAGGTGATGAATCAAAGGTCTCATTGGTTGGTATGACAGGTAAAATTGGTGAAGGAATTGATTGTAGAAGTAACTTGTTTCATATCAAGACCATCATGTGACACACTAAGATAGACACAGTAATCGACAGTGGATCTCAATCTAATCTAATCTCAAAAGAATTGGTTAAGCAATTGGGGTTAAAAACACAAGTACATCATAAGCCATACACACTTAAATGGACACGCAATCATCATCAAATGCACATAACAAAGCAGTGCACAATCAAATTTGTTATTTCATCTAAGTATGTGGACGAGGTAACATGTGATGTAGTGACATTAAGTGAATGTGGAATGGTCTTAGGTATTCCATACTTATATGGTCGTAAGGCAATCTTCTACAGGACAAAGAATCAATATCAATTAACCAAAGCAGGTCAAGATTATGTGGTTCATGCTCATCATGTTAAGGCAAATAAAACTCTTCAAACACTAGAACGATTAAAGAAGGAAGTTCAAGCAAGCAACAAACCAATAATTGTTTCAAATGAAGTAATTGATCTTAAGCAAGGATATGAAATGATTCTTGAATGGAAAATCAATCACAGTCTGCTTCAAGACAAGCTCATGTCGTGCAAATATTACAAGTATATCAGCTCATTTGCAGTTATGTTTTTGATACTATCATTTGTAATGTTATCTACATGGATGATAGTGGCTTCAGTAAGATGTGATAGGGTTCAAATGGCTAACAATATGTTGTCAATTGTCAGGATTGTGTTACAGTTGATCTTAATAGGACAGGTGCATAAGACAGAGTTCAGAGACAAAGAACAACATGGGTGGCCTATCCCGAGCTTGTTGACTGGTGAGTAACCTTTTGGGGACCAAAAGGTCCTTAGTGGGGAGGTGTGATTCAGAATAAGATCCAGGAGGCTTCTCGGGTCCAGAAAAGGCTCAAGAATGAAAATTCTCGTAATTGAATGAAACCAATTCCATTGTGATTGGCTCATCACGCTGATTCTGGCCATATAATTACTTTCTCAAATGGACGTTGTATGCGAGAGTTATTGCACTATGACCGTTTTCCCAAACAGCTAAAAAGTCAATAGGTCAACTGGAAAAAGTCAATGATGATGTCGGCATAACGTCTTGTTGACGTCATCATGCTGACATCAACAAAGTGACATATGGCAGCACAGCAGCAGGGTGACTGGGCAGTGACAGGGACCAATCCCACTTCACCAAGTGGCACATGGTGGACCAATACAACATTGACAAGTGGCATCATTGAGGACTAATGAAAGGGTGTCATGTGGCCCAAACATGGGTTTCCACGTGGCATCCCATCACTAGTTGAATGGAAAAATTATATTGAAGCTCATGGGGTTCGACCCCATGACCTTTTGGCCAAACAAAGCTTTGAGAAATGATTGAATGCCAACGCGCCACACGTTTGTTTGGGTTTTATAACCCACTTTAAATTAAATAAAGTGTAAGAATTATGTGTGGGGACGGAAGGGGGCTAGGGTTGGGGCCCCAGCCCGCGGATTCAATATATTGTGACCACGACGGATAAGGGCACAGGCGCCACTTCTTCAACCTCCAGCGCACGGACTGTATTGGAGGTTAACCCTCGGTCCCGTGAGACTTGGCATATGACCCGATGTAAACGGTTGATGTGTGAGCATGTGGCATAGCCCTCGAATGTATACATGTCCACTCTAGAGAACGGGTAACATGGTTTTTGTTGGGTTAGCCCTGGTCGGTCGGGCTAGCCCGCCGATCGGGGACTACACCTGTGTTATTGCATGGAGTTTAGCCCGTAAACACATGACCACAAGCATGCATCCAGGAGCCTAGAAAACAGGGGCCAGTGCACTAAGGGTTAGCCAGAGATCACATGGTGAGCACTCATACGACCAGGGGCAGGCCTATATTGGGGGATTATGCCCATATTTATTCAAAAAGTGGGTTTTTACCCTATGTTAATGGATTTTGTTGATTTTATGCCTGTAATAGGAGATTTTTGCCCATTTTGGGGGGATATTGGGCCTTTTTGGAGGCCAGATCTTGGGAGGAAGTTGGGGAATGATAACCAACTCCAGATCTATATAAATTGGGCCTTCTTGAGGCCATGAAGGGCAATCAGAGCAGAGTTATGTTGAAGGAAAGACAAGCCAAAGCCATTTTTATGCAGAGAAGCTGTTGAGGAGCGCACCTTTGCGAGCCATTTTTGGGAGCTCCGGTCATCCATTTTGAGTGTCGTTTCTTCTGTTGGGTTCTAGAGATCTGGGAGAACAAGACCATATCATTCTTATAGCCTTATGGCACTAAAGACAATGGGTAGTGAGCAATATGTAAGGACAACCAAGTTTTGGCCAAAAGATTTCCCTTAAAAATGCCTTCAATGTAGTTATAACATTTGAGAAAAGAATTAATGGAGGATCAAAAGTCTATTTTAATCTTGTGAACAAATGTAAAACAATAGATTTTAGTTCTAGAAAAGAATATATTCCTCCAAGAGTCATTACACATGTTATCTTATATGGATGTAAAATTTAATGCTGCAATATCTCTAAAGAATCATGGATGAAAATCAAGCAAATCCAAAAGTATTTTTCAATTAATTGTTCATGTGATTAGATTAAATAATTTGCAAATAAGAGATTAAGGAAACACAAAACCATGTGACCATATCACTAATTCTATGGTTACAACAAAAATAAAACCATATGTTCAATACCAATCATTAAGTAAGCTTAATGATTAAGAACATATATTTTCTCGTGATAAATTACAAGTTCAAATCCAAATAAAAATATAATATATATACTTCCATAAATTTTTACTTAAACCATGATTTTAAAAATATATTATTATTATTATTTATCCCTGTGAAAAATACCTCTACCAACTTGACGAAGACAACTTGACGAAGAGAAGAGAAATAGCAATCAACAAAACTTTGAAAATATATAAACAAACTCATATAATTCGATACGATGGGAAACCGTTTCTATTTCAATTATATTAAAAATTCAAAACTACTCTTTTGTCCCACATAAAAGAAAAGTAAGACGATTTGACTTTTTTTTATTAAATTAAAAAATACACTTTACCATTCACACTTATGATATCCGTCAAACCTTAAATTAGGTCAATCTTTAATTTGCCAACCAAACCTAATCCTTGTATTGATGAGAAATTATTTTATATTTTATTTGTCAAATTGTGAGATATATACAAAGTGGAATTTAATTATGATATCCATCAAACCTTATCTTTGACGTTTTTTTTTTTTTAAGAATTGCAAAAGTTTATCGTTAATTTGCCAACCGAGCCTAATCCTTGTATTGATGAGAAGTTATTTTATATTTTATTGGTCAAATTATTTTATATTTTATTGGTCAAATTGTTAGATATGTACAAAGTGGAATTTAAACAATAAATATCACTTCAGCGTCCAATAAACATAAATTTGGGAAATTGATGAATAGAGAGTGTCCTTGACATTAATTAAAACAAAAATAAAAATAAATTGCTATCAATTGAAAATCAATTGAAAGAGGAGTAAACCATAAATCCAAAAAATGGAATGATTTTTATGTGCAAAATGCAAGAATTCAGCCCCTGGTTTTCTACTACAAATGGCATCCAATCCATCCCCAATATTTCAAAGTTGCAATTAAAAAAACCACCACCAGCTGCCTAACTTCTTGAAGCTCTGTATTGTTCCACAGGAATTTGATTTTTGGTTTTCCAGCTGGCAATGGTAACAAAACCCAAGTCAAAGTAAATAGATACTGTACAACCCATTACCATATGACTGTGGCCTCATCCATCTAAAAGCAATCCACCCCCTATGTACAGCCCCTTCCCATATGACCCTCGCCTGATCCATCTGAAAGCAATCTACCGGCAGTGTACAGATCCTTCCCATGTGACCCTGGGCTCATCTACTACAACCCCAACAGTGGAAAGAGACCAGCAAATACCGCTATCCCCATTCATCCAATTTTACATTTCCAAGTCTCCGCGTCGAATTGCAAAACAATCACAGCAAATCCTAGTGTGAAATCTTAACTATTTGCCAAATCAAGAAGTCAGCACAGGCCTAAATATAGATTTACCTCAACTGTGCGGCCTCTGTAGAGTAAAAAACCTGGACGTCCGGCCGTTAAACCCCCCAGCCGAACATGCGACGACTCGCAGCGGATCCGGTACAACAGTATTTCAAAGCGCGGCAAAATATATTATTTTTTTTGGAAAACGTCTGAGAAACAGAGTAGGGCCAGAGAAATCAGGTCAGGATGGATGTGGTTCGATCCCTGGGACGATAGAGGCCGCATCTGGTGAGAATTCTCCTGCAGGCAATCCGGATCTGGGGATAAGCTCTCCTGTAGTATATGGCCATTTCCCCCGCTATTTCCTGTATCTTTTCCACCAATTCGCTCAGCTGTCGGCAGGGAGGGAAATAGAGCGTGAGGGGGGAAGCCGAGAAGCAAAAAGCTAATACCACCTGCAACATCTCTCTGCTTGTATCTTCTCTTCTCTGATCTTTTACAAATTCTCAACTCTTTATTTATAAGCGAATGGCTATGGCGGATTCAGTCAGGGCTGTATACCGGCCGACTTACTTGACGGTAGTCGATTTGGTGTAGAAGACTTTTCATTTGTCTATAGTATATTGGAAAATATTTTTTTTTGCACTCACAGTTTTGTTTTTTCAAGTTGTTGTTTAGGTGGTAGTTTTTATAAGGGATTACATTAATATTGTGGATGTTATTCAAGTGATAGTTTTTATAAAGTAGTACATTCATCGTGTAGTAACTAGAGCTTCTATTTAATTTGATAAGAATTTTATATAAATTTTAAGCATGGTAGAGTTTTATTATCATTCAAGGTTACTGTATGGTGGAAACGATTTTTGTGAGGTTTTGCTCAATCTTAATCGACTTGGAGCATCAAAAATCTGGTCAGATTTTTACAGTTCTAGATCAATGAAAACTCTAATATTTTGTATCACTGGAATCTAACAAGTAGAGGGAAGTTTGCTACAAGAAATGAGTCCTTTATAAAATAATTATATCGAAGACTTCTATTAGGATATCACACACTCGAAAGTTATGTTGTTGAAACTTGTTATCCAATATCACCAATGTTTAAAAAATATTTGTTCATCTATACTTGTCTCGCTCTCTCCCTCTAGCACTTAGTGTACATCATGGAAATTGTTCCTCTATTTTGCATTGATTTTCTTGTTGCATGTATGCCTCTTAATGAAGGTGCAAGCTTTAAAGCAGTGAGGATGCCTTGATTCCATGCAGCTTCAAAAGGTTGAGTGAGATCCCTCTTAAAGGGAGTATCTAGAACAACTTGGAAGAAAGCAAACCAACAAGGGAGTCCTTCGTTCCTTTGACCCAGTGAACATGCAATCATAAGTGCATCATCTCTTGCATGATGAGCCAAATAAACATCAACAATGACGACAATACTTTGGTGAATGAGGACAAGTTGTTGATCCCTGATCATTATCTCATATTGCAAACCTTTGTGTTGCTCCATCAATATTCTCTAAGGCCTCCCTTTGCCTCAATCTCAACACTCACAAACCTTGTAGCTGTAGTGACCTCTTTATTAAATTAACTTAGCAAGGAAATGACATATTGCAAGAGCCACAGTTACTAAATAATATGTGTCACTTTAATTTGGTCATTCAATGCAAATCCTCAATCTTAACCTCGACAGATGATTTTTTATTGATATGCAAAGTCATAGAAAAATGCTCGGTGGCTTCTTATACTTACAATGCATTTTCATAACAGGGGCAACTCCCTATGGGCACTTTGCCTTATGCCCACCATGTCAACAACAATGTCTACCTCACCACTAATTGCAAACAATAAACATTATGCACCCATCAACAAAGTAATGACCATTGTATATGTTGGGATATGCATCATTGGAACTAAACTACTTCAAATCCAATGATGCATATCTTAGCCTCTATAACATTTATTCCTTAACTATTGGGTGCTTATTGATTGTCATTATCAAAAATAAATGTTTGCACTCATTGAGAGAGTAAGCATGTATATTCACAATATTATAGCCTTTTAGCTAGTTTAGTCAATATAATTAATCTGTTCACGGTGTCGGCTAGGGAATATTACAACAAAGTGTAGCACCCACAAAGTATATGTTATGAAGCACCAAAGTACTATATTTGTGTAACTCGGGAAGGCTACCCATTGTGACTTCAATAGCTCTCCCTCTCTCTTTAGGTTGGTTCTTCTCCAACATAAGGAGGGTATCCCTAAGGCAAGTCTAAGTCCAAGGTTTTCGAAGTGTGAGTAAATGTGGTAAATCAAGTCCACCCATTTATGTTGTACTTTATGACTCCATTAGCCCATGATTGATAGGCACTTGTTTCCTTTCATCTCTTTTCATTCCTTGTTTTTGTCCTTCATATTCCTATCTTGTCCTTATCCCCTTTCCCATTTCCATCCCATTTCATCTATTACAACAACCTTGTTTTGTTAAGGCTTACTGCCGCACAACAACCTTGTGCGGCAATGGATTTGCAGGATGTGACTTCACCTGAATACCTACRCATGCTACTATTTACGGTAGTAGGTTCAACCCTTACAGGTATTTCAGCTTRGAGTTCTCGGAGAGGAGGATGCAGACGGGGCATGACGGTCGGATGGTTATGATCAGACTGGCACAACATCATCATGGTCCCTTTCTAAGATTAGCTTGGGACCCTAGGATTTCAGTATTAGACAATTCAACAACTGACACATAGATGAGAGCCAATTTTTGCTTTCACGRGATTGGTTCCCTAGCTAAGTAGTTCCTTTAGGGGTTGATCGAGTTGTTGCAACACCGAGTTTCCTTAATTGTTGGAAGTTTTTAGGAGGGCTCTTATGTYTGTACCTTACCAGRCCATACCTTGATCGGAGGATGCTTCACATCTTACACGCTGGTTTGGGACCCTGGTATCATTTAAGTTTCAATCTGGTTCATTCGATGGAGCATCAGGTTGTGATGGAATTTCTTGAGGACAAGCAATCTTTGGGAAGGGAGGACTGTAATGTCCCCATTTTTGGATTCCCCTGCTTTACAATTTGAGGCAACCTTATGGGTTTATGCCATCATGGCCAAAGGGGTAAATGGAAGTTAACAGGGGGTCTGGGTGAATTGGAAGAGTTTTATGAGGCTTACTCTAGTCCATTCACCTTATTTCATCATCAGGATCACTTCCTCACATTTCATTCTTGGTTCTGTGGCATTTCGATGATTCCCGTAAATTAAGGGTATTATTGAGTATAAATTAATTAAATGCACTAAAGGTGTTATTTGGGTCATGTTGTTGGAGGGAACACCTTCATGTAATAGCGCGTTGGTATTAGGATGAAAATATATAAAGGTTGGGATTATGAGAAAGGAACTTTTGGCGTCAGGGAATGACTTACAAGTCAAGTAGTCACTTTTCAACATTAAAAAGGGGTTATAAAGTGATTATTAATCTTTAAATGAAAATTAAAAGGGGAAATAAAGGTCATGTAGATTTGGTCAAAGGAGGAGAGATCTAGAAGGGGTTCAGAGAAGTATAAATGAAGGGTAGCAACTCACCTTGCTCATTGTGATTTGATCTCTTGTTTTGGAGTGCTCATTGAGATAAGTTTTTTGTTGGGTTTTGACAAAACCCTTCCATTGTGGGTTTGGTTTTGGTGGTGCAATATCCACCCTAGCTAAACGAAGAAGGGGAGTCTATCTAGGATTTCCATTGAATCTTTAGATTGGATTTATCTTCATCCTATTGGTGGATCTATTTGATTTGGAGGTTCGTCAACTGGGAGAATCGATTTTTTTTGTTTGGCAGGTCGATTCATCATTTTTGTTGATCGTATAGATTTGTAGCAGTTGTGAGGGATTTTTGGTGGAGGTTGTGGTGCCTAAGAGAGTTGTCGGTGGATTTAGGAGGGTTGCAACCTTTCCCATATGTTGGAGCATGGACAATAGGGTGTCGAGGATGCACTAAAAAGGCTTGCGACCCATTAGTGGAGTCGCCTAAGATTAAGAGAGGGTCGTGAGCCCCTATCTGCACAACCGAGAGCTACGGGAGGGTCGCATAGGTCTATTTGTAGGCTGTAGGGTGCTTGGGGAGGGCCGAACTACCTCTTTGTTGGTCATAAAGTGTAGGTGAGACAACATGGGCCTCTAGCAAGCCACGAGGTAGAGGAAGAGCATTGTGGGATCTTTGGGACAACGTCGTGAGTATTACATGAAGGCTTTAGTGTTATTTTTGTTGAGTCGTGGGCATTTGAGAAGGAAACAAGCTATTTGGGGGAGTTTGGGAGCAATAGTAACAACTATTGAGGAGGGAGTGGCATCATCTCTAGGTTTTGGTATTGCTATTGTGTGATTATTAAATAAATGTAGTTGTTGTAGCAGCTATTAGTGATTGTATTGTTTCAATCTATAAATAAAATGCTATTGTTGTTTCTTTTATTCTATGTGTACTTGGGTTGTAAACTATTTGTTTGACAAAATACCTATGAGTAGAATGCATACAATATGTTTGTAAAAACTTGCCAACCAAGTCATGACATGAAAACAAATGTAATCCCAAGTGTTTGAAAAATCCCACAAAGAGAAACACCTTCATTGAACAACAAACAAGTATATTTATGTTGGGGATATTATATTTTTGTCTCATCCTCTGCCAAATAAATGTCATTTCAAAGCTTAGGAGGGCCAGGGAGAGGGGTGTTGCTTACAGTGATGAGATAAGGAAGGAGCGATGACATGGAGTTGGAGTATGAGGAAACCTCCACTTATAGAGAAGATGGGTTCATGGACATAGACAATGCCCCCAAGTTGATGGAGGAGAGGGTGATTACAATTGGCCAAACTGGCACCCACTAATATAATAAACCTTAATTATATATCTAGGATTTAATTCTATCCTTCTATGCAATGTTTTGATTACACAATTAATCATGTTATTTGTAGATAACAATTAACTAAAATGTCACTGTAATTGTTTGTCCACTTTGCATGATGAATTTCTTGTGGCTACTCCTTACACTATGACCGCCCACTCTAATAAGTTTATCTCCAATGTTGAAATCTTTTACCATCGCTAACAACTATGTGACCATATCCTTAAATCCTTGGCTATTAGCACCATTGTAGCTTTGATATGATTATCTTTGTCATTCACCTTCATCTCTTTGAGGTATGCTAGTTATTTTCAAAGTGAGTTAAATAGTGAACAAACTCAACCTCTTTTCCATTTAAATTCTTTCTCAAATTCAGTAAGAATTTAGTCAATAGTTATAATTCCACTTGATTGATGAAAACTTTGACTATAGAGCTTTGTCCTTGGAAGTTTTGACTCATTTCAAAAGAACCTAAATTGTTAAAATCTTGAAAAAATGAATAAATCAAGATAGAACTTTCCTTAAATCAACCAAAAAAATTGAGTTTATCCACTTTTTAATTCACTACATTATTTTATACTATCATACCATGTTATCTTAAATTTTTATTTACATCTCTTAAAAAACATTATATTAAATCTAAGAAAATATTTAATAATCTATTCACATCAAGTAGTCTTAAAGCACTTTCATAAATGGTTATCAAAACGATATAACTTTCTCTTAAAGAAAAACTTTAAACCTAAAATTGAAAAAAATTGTTTAAATTTCTATATAAGGTTAAAAAGATCAAAACAAAAGAAACATATATTATTATAAAACCATCATCCAATATGATTATATTATATTATTATAAAAATATGATTATGTTTATTATTATAAAAATGTGGTTATTCTTCTTATTCTAATAATGTTTAGTTAATAATTAATTTACTTAAAAAATTAAAATTAAAAAAAAGTCATTATTATAAATTTTAAAAAATGATGATGGTTAAGTTAATAATTAATTTATTAAAATAATTAAAATAGAAAAAAATATAATTTATAAATTTAGAGAAGATTGAAAATTATTCTTTCTTTTAAAAAATGATGATGGTTAAATTAATATTTAATTTATTAAAATAATTAAAATGGAAAAAAATCATAATTTATAAATTTATAGAAGATTGAAAATTATTATTTCTTTTAAATATATTTTTTACAATAATATCACATATACTTAAACCTTGGAAAATATTACATATACTCAAAATATTATTTGTAATTATAATTTGATTCATACATTTTTAAATCAAAATAGCCAACCTTGTTTTGATCAAACATTTTAGTGTTACCCCTCATATCAAAATAAATAATTTTAGAATTATAATTTTCTATTTCTTTTAGTTATAGTCACGTCAATTTCTACTTTTCCCTCTAGTCACGTAATAATAGAAGCCCGTGTGTCGTGGTAGCTTCGTGAAATGAAAAGGCCGTTTGTAATTGAATTTCTTTCCGTACCAAATACTTTTACTTTTCTTTTTGAATTGTGTGGAACAATCCGCGAAAGAAGCTCACTTTGGGACCACGTGCTAGATACATGAGTTCATTTTTTTCCATAAAAAAATTATTCTTTATATTTATGATAATATAAAACTTTCACAACTAAAAAGTCTCTTTTCCTTATGTCATAAAGATTATAAGTTTTTATTCCCGGTACATCCACAATAAACCCCCAGCCCATAATACTGCTTCAAAATTCTCAAATGAGAAAAGCATCAACACTAGTAACATATGGAAGCTATATACTAAACCCCCATAGTCCCAAACTAATAACACAAAATTCTTAATAATAGCAAAATGACATACACAGGTGCCCGAAACCTACTTACAAAACAGAGATAAAGAACCACTCCCTCAAGGATATCCAACTGTGCTAGTAGATGTCTAGGAACTGAAGTGGCCCCTCATGTTTCCCAACGCATTTGTAGTAGATGAGCTTCCCAGGTTTCTTTATGAGTGCCTTCTTTGATAACCTATCCGCCTCTTGATTGTCTTTTCTGTATACGTGATCAAAGGATAATAATTGGAACTGGTTGATTAATACCGAGATGCTATCCATCCAATAGTCCAATGAGACAACCTGAAGACGGCCTTTCCTGTTTAACCAGTCAATGATTATCTTGGAGTCTCCCAATATGTGAAGTTCCTGAATGGATAACCGGAATGCCAAGGAGAGTAGTGCCCACACACCAAGTAATTCGGCTTGGGTGTTAGTACCAGGCCCACAATTAAGGAGCCAGTGGTAGTTGCTTTGATAATTAATCCTTATGACGCATCCCGCTCCGTTGTTCAATCCATTTACTGCTGCCGCTCCGTCGAACCAACCCATCGTGCCTCCCTTGTCCATAATAGGCACCTTAACTCGTTGGATAGCCTTCGGAGGATTCTTTTTATATTCCCTGTATGCAAATAAAGTACTATGAATAACATTCAGAATCCTAGGAATGCATTCATCAAAGACCGCAAAGTTGCACTCTCTCCAGATAGACCAACAGATTATAGCCAGGAGAGTGGGCAGATGTGAATTTTGGACTCTCCAATATTTGTAGCAGTCAATTAAATTATCCCCCACCCAGCTGCTAGCATAGTTGATAAAAACTTTAAGGCTGATCCAAACCTCTTGCGTGAAGGCGCACTCCAGAAATAGATGTTGAGTCGATTATGTACTTTTCATGCATAGTTTACAAACACCAGGACTTATGAATCATCTTCGCTAAAGGGTCTCCCACGACAGAATTTTATTTTCCATCATTAACCAGAAAAAGAGCTCAATTTTCAGTGAACAATCCCAATCCCACATGGCCTTACGCCAACCACCGGACTTATAGATCCATTTACGACTTTCGACTGCTATATAGATGTTCCTTACCGTTACCTGACCGGACTTGTTACCTCCAATCCATTTAAGCTGATCAGATTTATCCTGCAGTATAATACCATTGTTAATAAGAGCAACGCGGTAAGCTTGCCATTCAACCCGTAAACACCCAGTCAATTCCAAATCTTCACTAGATATCCAATTGGATGTGATCCGGCCCACCTGTGACATTGCTTTAGCCTGGAATAGATAATAAATTCCTTTTCTATTTATCGCCTTAATCAATTCCTCCGATAAAATAGCCGACTGACCCATCCCCAGGATGTAATCTTTCCCAATCAAGATAGAGTGCCCATTCCCCGGGCTCCATGCCAACCAATGAAGTAATAGATGGAGGGACTTTAATAAATATTTCCATACCTTAGAACCTTTCTCCTTTGTAATATCCACTGTTTGGAGCCAGCGAGCAATAGATACAAATGGCATGTACTTATATTTTATAATCCTATTCCATAACCCCTCCTTCATCAATGCTCTCCAAAGACTGTTAGCAGCCAGGGATTTACTAAAATCTAGGATATTTCGCAATCCCCATCCCCCATAGATCTTTGGTCTTGCAATCTGCTTCCGGTCATAGAGATGTAGGGTTTTCTTTTTTCGAGCTCCCGTCCATAAAAAATTGTATATGAGTTGGCGAATTTTAATAATTTTCGGAGAAGGCAGATTCACTAAAGTCAACCAGTAAACCGGTTGACTCTCTAAAACCGCTTTGATCAAAGTCAGACGTCCCCCTAGAGTTAACCACCAGTTGCACCAGTGGTTAATCTTTTGATCGTGTTTCTCAATGAGCCAAAGCCAATCCTCACTTCTGTATCTATCAATCTTAAGGAAATACCCAAGGTATCTAAACCCATCCGAAAGTGCTTGATAATTATAAGGCAGAATATAATTCAGTGAGTCAAGAACCAACTGGCAAACCCCATACTAATAAAGAGTAGTTTTCTGTGAGTTTACCTGTAGACTCGATGCCAAGCATAAATGGTTTAAAACCCTACTTATCTCCCTCCATTCCGCAAGTGATTCATTTGTTAGGATGAGGATATCATCTACAAAAAGTAGATGCAAGATCCGGATAAATCTCGAAACCTTTATACTGGACAAAAGACCTTCTGCTTTACTTTTTTTTAAGGCAAGACTTAATCCTTCCATAATGAGAATGAATAGCAGGGGCGACAGAGGACACCCYTGTCTAAGTCTTCTCCCACTACTAAAAAAATCTGYAGGTTCTCCATTTATGAGCACCGCAAAGGACKCTAACGTAACACTTCCCATGATCTAGTTAGTCATCATAAGCCCAAATCCACATTGGAGTAAAACCAACCTGAGGAAATCCYAGCTAATGCAGTCATATGCTTTTTTTAAGTCAATTTTAAGGATTAAAGCCTTCAATTTTTTCTCTTTAATGCTATGTAGACACTCCTGTACAGTCCCAATTGCATCCCCAATTTGTCTACCCTTGAGAAAGCCGAATTGCTCTTCCGACAGAGTACGGGACAGAATCAGTCTAATCCTCTTGGYAATTATCTTTGTAATGATCTTATAGCAAAGATTACACAAAGCAATCGGYCGAAAGTCACCAAATGTAGTTGGCCCATTTACCTTYGGGATTAATGCAATAAAGGTCTTGTTCATACCCTTATACACCGCCCCTATCATGYGTGCCTCTTCCACCGCTTCTACCAAATCAGTTGCCACCAACTCAAAGAAGTGCAGGTAAAACTCAACAGTCCACCCATCCGGGCCTAGGCTCTTATCCTTCATAAACCCTTTTAGAACTTGCCATTATGGTGGGKGTATATATTAATTTTTAAATGGTGCCACTATATTGAATAGTTTGGTATAGTGAATAGTTTGGTATGTGGGGAACATTAGGGTGGGGTATATATATATATATATATATATATATATATATATATATATCGATGCCACTATATTGAATAGTTTCGTATGGTGAATAGTTTGGTATGTGGGGAATTTGGTATGGTTTGGATCATTCATATTCACAGGGTTTTCTTGTTTAGAAAAAAATATATAATAATAATAATAATCTAATTTTAAAGTCATGATTAAGTCAAAGATTAAATTGGATAGATTGTTTTTTAATTTTTTGAATTAACAAAGAAATTAAAAACATGTTTTTTTTTTTTTTACTTTTGTGGATAATATTTTTATAAATTTGTTGACATACATTAATATATCTAATCAAATAAAATTAGCTAGATGTTTAATAATGTTGTCGACTACTAATTGAACTAACATTTTGAACTCAAAAATATTTGGAACATCTTGCCCTACCTTCACGTGCTTAAGTGAGAGTGAGATTTTTGGTACCTTGTCAACAATCAATTCGTGAAAGACAAATATATCACAAACGAATAAGATTTGAACCTTGGCGAGAAAGATAACAACTTCTTCTATGTTCTTTTTTAAAAAAATTAGTTGCTCCTATATTACTTAGTATACAAAAGAAGTACAATCTTTCTAAGCTAACCATCCAACCATTAGTAAGTTTGCTCATGGTGTTCTTCACAATTAACATAGTTGTTCCAAGTATCAAGATGTTTATCTAGTAAAAAACATATGTCTATAACAAAATAGAGATAACATAGGTTATATGTGAGTCCAAAATTTTCCCTATTTTCCTAGTTGGACAATAAAGGAACTAAAGATAAATGCTTCCTAGAGACTATCACGAAAGATTAATAAAAAAAAAATGAGACCAATTGAAGAAGCTCCTAGATCTCTGCGCTAGAGTCTGATTCTACATAAATGTAGATGAGATTGGTGTTAGTTTGGTCCTTTGTAGTTGGTGTCTAGCCTTCTTGAGTCTACTCAACCTGTAATACCTCCATCCCCCAAATCTTCTTGGCCAAAACCTCATATTTGTTGTCTAGTAAATCCCATTTATCTAAGATGAGTGGCTACCGCACTCCACATTCTTCCACAACCTAAGCTATGAATGATTTGTTGTGTCAATACATCTCAATCAATTTGAAATACTTGGTGTCCAAAATTTAGGAAAAACCTTATGTCTAGGATCCAATCTATGAGCTTTACATTAATGTCATTTGTGGATGTGTTGTTGCGCTTCTCTTTAGCCAAATTTTCTATCCTCTCGACCTCCCTTTTTATTGCAACAAAGTATCTTCTTTCGTATCTTGCTGCAACTTCCATGGCCTTTGTGTGTGCTCTTGTTGGCCCGTTGGAAGGGAAAATTTTACTTGCATCATTACAAGTCCAAGGTTTCCCCCTGTTTTCCCCTTTGCTAGTTCCCTCCACCGATTTTCCCTTTCACTGCTTCCCATTCATTTTTCCCATTCTTATCTTCTCATTCTAGAAAGCACAGTTAAAGAACAAAGTAATACATGTCACGTAGACTTCCTTACTTCCATAAGCAGAGAAAAGTGGAAATGAATAGGGGTGTTCCTGCTTCCTTTCTAGCCTAACTCTAAGCTTAGAGAAGCCAAGCAAACAACCACCTAGGCTACATCTACCACCAAACAAAGAGAAGACACTCCTCTCAAATCAAGCAAAGAAAGAACCTTGACCTCACTGCAAAGAAAACCAACCATTGAACCTACAAGCCACCAAGGAAAAATGTTGAGACCTCCTAACTCCAATATGCAAAAAGAAATGAGACCATATAACTTCGACCTAACCAAATCACTAAAAATACTAAGGAGATTATAAAAAACTTTAAGGTGAGAGGCTAAATACCTCAACCAAACATACCTTCCCTGAGAATCATGAACAAATGGAAGATTGGTATTCTTACCATAAACATATTGTTGATGACATCAATCCTTCTCCCTCCTGAATTAAGCATTCCCACCAAGTAATGGTTAGTGTTCAAGCAATGTATATGTATATTCGAAAGATGGGAGGGCTATATCGTTCTATCATACATCATCCTTGACATCCTAATTGTACACTTAAAACTTCATTGATTACCTATGCCACTTTAAAGAGATACATCATCCTTGCCATCCTAATCGTACACTTAAAACTTAATTGATTGCCTCTTCCACTTTCCTTTAAAGAGATAGGTCATTTTTACCTGTCATATCTTCCGTTTGCTCCTCTATCATCCTATACAAGGGAATAACTTTTCCTATTAACCATTCATCTAATTCGCATAAATAAAATTACACTGTAACATACCCAACTACACCTTCTTGGGATCCCAACCCATCATGATAGCACATTGTTTTATGTGAACTTAAATTCTTGTGGGCTCTCCACTATTTTTTGTATAAGTGCCACAACTGCAAACAAATAGTGAAATCCACATGGTTTTCTATGATCTTAAATTTGGGTGGGCTCTCCATTAAATTTATTAACGTCACACCAAAAACATTAAATACACAACATATGATTGACCATATGTTAGAGAGCCCATTAAAGCTACACCACAAAACGTTAAACACGCAACATGTGATTGGCCATCTCTTGTGGTGCCCAATAAAGGTACATACATGGATACAACCGATGGGAATATAGAG
>JASDQU010504521.1:6706-32374 GCA_032191745.1 Picea mariana | reverse complement strand
AATTAGGGAAATCCGGTTCTTATCTTGGACACACCAGGACATCCTTTATTCATCTTAGACACACCAAGAAATCTATCTAGTATGACATACCAGGAAATTCGTCCATCTCGTTGGTATGGGAAAAACTTTCACTGGGATCTTGTTGAATACATAGAAAAATATCCCTAGGATTAGCCTAGTAATCCTAGAAAGAATGGGGGTATATTCTTATGGTTCCTATATATCTAGATTCAAACACATGGATTCATTAATAACCTAAAGTGTGGTGGAGATTGCATACCTTTATATGTCAGTTGTCCTTTGTATATCTTGGATGTTTTAGTCCTGAAGATCTAGCTCCAAGTCCTCAACCTACTTCTCACACACAAAATACAGGCAATACCTCTCTTCTCAAGATTAGAACCCTAGGTATAAATTTCTTCTTATCAAATCTATAATAGAATGAATAAGATCTAAACATTTATTAATTGAAGACAAGTGACATGGAGGAAAACCAATGATGTATTGATTAATCATGAAGAAATTACATCAATATTACATACCTTAGATGTAGATGCATTTCTTATTTTCTCCTTGCTCCTTGTCCCTCGCTTCTCCCTTCAGATTCTTAATCAATCTAGGAACCTCTAGCTTCTGATTGTGATGGATGAAACAAGTACCTCTACAATTCAAAAACATAACAATACTTCTAATTTTTTCCCCTCTTTTCAAAGTCTTTCCTTTGTTATATACCTCTTTGGAGGAGGCTTGAGAGATATTCTAGAGACCACTAGAGGCTTGAATGATGTGATTTCCTAGGTCCTTTCCATGAAGATACAACTCATCCCTATCCTATCACCTTGTAACCATGGTTGATTTTAAGGATTGAAATTTATTTTAAAATGTAGAAACCTTGGCGAATCTTACTAATCCTTCATATGCCAACTATAAATGGTTGGTGACATTTTTGTAAAAAAATCAAATTTCTAAGGATTTTATATAGTTTGTATAAAATTTTGGCAACTTTTAAGTTAAAATAATTTTATCCTATAGAATTTGGGCGAATCATTTTTAGAATAACAAATTATTTTTTGGGAAAAACCATGGAAAACTAGCCCATGAGCGAAATTTAGCCCCTAAAATCATCCTTGCTTGCAACTCCCCAAATATAAAAGTTTTATAGGTCCTCACTTGTTGATATACTAGTGACCTATGAGTATCCTCACATGTTGTCTATTATGTGTCCCATGAGGACCTCGAAAAGGGATTAAATCTTAGGAAAAAAGTTCATTTTTTCTTACATCTTGTTATCTATTCCTCTATGGCCTATAGGGTGGAAATTAAGGCTATAAAAGATGCCTCATTATGTGTGAGGTTAGGAAAGGAATCAATGTCCAAAATAAATTACAATAAAATAGTTTCCATGGGAGGAAACATCAGGAGAGAGAAAAGGAGGTTGAGAAGCCAAATATGTCCTGAAATCAAACACCAACTATGAGAGTATAAATAGACCATCCCCTAGGTAGACATACTCAAACTATGAATGAGAAGGGATTCCAAACAATACACTCCAGATCCATGATATGAAATGCTAGACCATGGCCATGAAAGAATACATAGTGGATCCATGTCATCAATAAGATCGTATCCACGATACAATACAATGTGGATCTACATAATGAACTCAATGATAGACTCCAACAAATAAAATGTTGATCTATTCCATGAACGCAATCATATCCACCAGAAAATACAATGTGGATCTATGACACAACATATAGATATGAAGAAGACAATAAGAACTGAGGAGAGTGCCCTTGAAGTCTTCAAAGTTGTAATATACAATTGATATACTCCAAGACAACTTGGGAAGGGATGTTGTAAAATAAGGATATGGCCTTAACCAATAGATGAGATGATGTCGATCATGGTAGAAACTATTTGATTACTAGTCATTGATGTATAGCGTTAACTGATGCGAGGGGACCCACCAATGATGAATATGGACTCCAAGGTACCTAGTACAATCTAAAGAGTGTGAATATCTGAGATGGTGTCGAACACTTGTAGAATAAATACATTAGGGGTAAATGATGTAAACCCACTATCGATCAAGAGGAGGCTTCGCACTAAGGACTACAAGCTCCAAGGTACTAGCTGATTTCTAGATCCCTCTCCTAGATAATGTGTTGAAGTAAAAAGTAAGAGATTCGTCGAAGGAGGGCCTTGATGTATGCCCCATCAACCGACCAAAAACATACAACAAGAGATGATGTGAAGAGAGAGTATCACTAAGTACAACTAACCCAGGGATGGACAACTCAGAAAGTCAACAAAACAACAAATCACCGAATCAGGCTTAAACTTCCATTGAACATATAGTGCGACACAATGGTGACTTGGAATTGAGACACAAGAGTTGTATGAATATAGTGCAACAACGCAAGAAGCTTCGAATCACTCTCCATAATGACTGGAAGAGTAACCAACCAGAGGGGTATCTTTGAATCATATTAATGGGACAACTCTTACGAAAGTTAAAACCCAACTGTATGATGAGCAATCAAACATGTTCCATTGTCAAGGGAGACTCAAATAATGCTATAATTTTTAGAATAAACCAATGGTGAAAAAAACCCCACTCTTTTTTTGTTTGTTTTTTCTCCTTCATGGTTTAACAAGCACGAAAGTGTTGGATGTGGAGCCTGATTATATTCCCAATTCAGAGGTCTTTGTTTTTAGTCATCTTTATACCCCATGAATACTATAAAAACTAGAATATTGTACACCCCTCCAGGCAGGGGGGTTGTAGGGGGGGCTCGCCCCCTGCAGGGTTTGAGGGGCTCATCCCCTGGTTGGGGTTTGGGGGGAAAATCCACTGAAGGAAATTTTTCCTTGTAAATGTATATTGTAATTTCATAGTAAATTTGGATCATTCATTATAAGGTCACAGATCTGACGATAGAAGTTATGTTAGGTTTTTTTTCCCTAGCAGACAACCCTATTTTATGAAGGAAATGTATTGTGGCTATGTATCATTGTGAATGTTGTATTCTGAGAGAGGAGAATGTGAGAGAAATAAGAGGAAGTTATAAAGGGTGTGTTGTAGGATGTATCTGTTCATTTGATGGATAATAATAAAGGAAGGACCTAGAAATTTCTTTGGTGGACGTAGCCCACACTGGGTGAACCACGTATATTTGTGTTTCTATTGTATTTTGTATCTTTTGTGTATTATTTATGAATTTGTCTTATTTTACTGCTCCACGATCCTTTTTTATAACAACTTGTATCAGAGTGAAAGGTAACCCACAAGAAAACAGGGTTCCTAGTTCGAGTGAGAGTAATGGAGGAATATGGAAAGTTTAGGGTCGAGAAATTTAACGGCCAAAACTACTAGTTATGGAAGATGTATATGGAATATTATTTATATCAAAAGTATCTATTCCTACCATTGGGTGAAATATAAAATAATCCGATGGCCATGAAGGACAAAGAATGGAAGGTTCTTGACAGAAAGGCACTAGGTGCAATACGAATGAGCCTGGCAACGTCGGTGGATTTCAATATTTTGATAGAAAAGATAATGAAGGAGATGATGGATGCATTGGCTAAATTGTAAGAAAAACCCTCAGTGTCCAATAAGGTATTTATATTGAAGATATTATTGAATATGAAGATGTCAGAAGGTGGGTCTATTGCAGATCATTTAAATGAATTTAATACAGTTAATAATCAACTAAGTTATGTAAAAGTGGACTTTGATGATGAGGTCAGGGATCTTCTAATCTTGTGTTAATTGCTAGAAATCTAGAATGGATTGGTCATGGCTCTAAGTAACTCTGTCTCTATTTCAAACACTTTAAAATTTGATGATGATGTTGGTGTTATCCTTAGTCAGGAAATGCGATGGAAAAGCATAGGTGATACATCAGGTAATGCGTTAAACATGGAAAACATGGGAAGACAAAAGGATAGAGGAAAGGGCTTAGGGAACTGTGGGAATTCTAGGAAGGGAAGATCCAAATCTAGAATGGGAAAGATAGAGTTCTTGAATTTTGGGAAGAAAGAACATTTGAAGAAAGACTGCAGAGATCCAAAGAAAGTAAGAGATGGACAACAAGAGAAAAATCATGAAACAAATGTAACAACTGATGTGCTACAATATGCTTTGATTATTTATGTAGATAATATTTCCAAGTCTTGGGTAGCAGATTCAAGGGCTTCATTTCATGTCACACCCCATAGGAAACTTTTTCTAGATTATGTTCAAGGCAATTTTGGACAGGTACATTTGCGTGATGATGCACCAAGCAAAAATGTTGGAATGGGAAAGGTAAAAATAAAGTAAAGGAATGAAAACCAATGGTTGTTGAAATAGGTAAGACATGTTCCAAATCTAAGGAAAATCCAATTTCAATAGGGAAGTTGGCAAGTGAAGTTTTTATATCTATATTTACAGATAAGGAATGGAAGGTCACCAAAGGATCACTTGTGATAGAAAAAGGAGAGAAGGTAGGTACATTGTATTTATGTATTGGTAATATTGAATCTTCTATCTCTTTAGCTTCTACAGGAGTGGATACAATACTTTGGCATCAGAGGATTGGAAACATGAGTGAGAAGGGGATGCAGATACTTCAAAAAATAAATCTGTTGCCAGATTTTAAACAAATTGATTTGAATTTCTGTGAGCATTGTGTTTATGGAAAACATAAGAGAGTGAATTTTCTCAGAGTCTTAAAATAAAAGAAGAGTGAAAGGTTAGAGCTTGTGCATACAAATGTATGGGGACCAACTTAGGAATCATATCTTGTCGGCTCTCATTATTATGTTACTTTTATTGATGATGTAACTAGAAAAACTTGGGTTTATTTCATTCCACAAAAATATGATTTTTTTTATACTTTTAAGAAATGGAAAGATTTCGTTGAGAATGAGATAGGAAAAAGGTTGAAGTGTCTCAAATCAGACAATGGAGATGAATATTACATCAAGTATTTTGATGACTACTGTTCATAGCATGGGATTTGTAGAGAGAATATAGTTCCAGGAACACCACAAGAAAATGGTGTGTCAGAAAGGATGACCATGATAATCATGGAGCGTGTAAGGAGTATGAGATTGCATGTTGGGTTTCCCTTTCAATTCTGGGAAGATGTTGTAGATATTGTTGTTTACTTAATAAACAAAGGAACTTCAAGCTCTTTGAATGGTAGAATTTCAGAGGAGGCATGGACAACTAAAAAGGTAAACTATTATTTTTTGAAGACTTTCGGTTTTGAAGAATTTGTCCATATTGATAAAGAAAATAGAACAAAGATTGAGGAAAAATCCAAGAAGTGTACCTTTTATTGGATACGATGTTAATGATTTTTGTTATCTCTTATGGGATTATGAAAATCACAAAATCATTAGGAGTAGAGATGTAATATTCAATGAGAAAGTCATGCACAAAGATCATTTGTAGGGAAAGATACAAGAAAAAGAAAAACCAGAATACACAATGCTTTATGAGATCACTGAAAAATAAATTCCAAAGGTACTAGAAAATAAAAATGTACAACAATAGGAGAAGCAAGTACCTAAAACTATTGTAAGTGTTGTTAGAATATCTACTAGGTTAAGTAGACCCCCTGAATGATACTCTCCTTCACTGTATTATTTATTGTTGACTGATTCTGGTGAACCAAAATGTTATGGAGAGGTAATGCAGGTAGACAGTAAAAATAAGTGGGAGTAAGGCATGAAAGAGGAAATGGATTCCTTGGTAAATAACCAAACTTGGGATTTGGTTCAATTGCATGCAGGAAAAAGATCATGGCAGAATAAATGGGTTTACAAGTTGAAGGAACACGATGGAGATAAAAACTGGTACAAGGCTAGACTTGTTGTAAAGGGGTTTGCAAAAAAGAAAGGTATAGATTTTGATGAAATATGTTCTCCTATTATTAAAATGACTTCAATTAGGACTATTTTAAGTCTTGTGGAAGTAGAAGAATTGCATCTTGAGCAATTAGATGTAAAAACAACTTTTCTCCATGGGGATTTGGAGGAAGAGATTTATATGCAGCAGCCATATGGGTATGAGTTCAAAGGGAAGGAAAATTTGTTATGCAGGTTCAAGAAGAGCTTGTATGGCCTAAAGAAAGCTCCAAGGAAGTGGTATTTGAAGTTTGACAGGTTTATGAGAGAACAAGGTTATAATATATGTCATTGTCATCACAGTGTTTATTTTGAAAGGCTAGAAAATGGAAGATATATTATCTTGCTATTATATGTAGATGACATGCAAGGTGTAACATGTAAGATATACATGTGCTCAAGAGGAAATTATCTAATTCATTTGCGATGAAGGATTTGGGTGCTACAAAGAAAATCCTTGGCATGAAAATAACAAGAGACAAGAAAAATTTCAAATTGACATTGTCTCAAGGTGAGCACATAGAGAAGGTGTTGGAGAGGTTTAGAAAGTAGAATGAAAAACTAGTTAGTAAACCTTTGGCTAGCCATTTCAAATTAACTAAGGAAATGTTTCCTAAGACACAGGAGGACATAAAATACATGTTCAGGGTCCCTTATTCATCAACAGTTGGAATCTTGATGTATGCGATGGTTTGCACAAGACCATATATTGCACATGCATTGGGAATTTTTAGTAGGTATATGAAAAATCTAGGTAAAGAACATTGGGAGGCATTAATTATTAGGTATTTGAAGGGTACTACTACTCATGCATTAGGTTTTGGAGGTTTAGACACTGTTCTATAGGGATATGTTGATTAAGATATGGCAGGTGATAAAGATAGGAGGAGGAGTACCACAGGGTATGTTTTTATTGTAGGTGGAACAACCATAAGTTGGATTTAGAAACTGAAAAAGGTTGTTGCACTTTCAACAACAGAAGTAAAATATGTTTCTACTACAAAGGCTAGTAAAGAAATGATTTGGTTACAAAGGTTTATGGAGGAATTGGGAAAGAAGCAAGAGAATAATAGGTTTTACTATGATAGAAAGAGTGTCATTCATATTGCAAAGAAATCATCCTTCCATTCGAAGACTAAGCATATACAACTCAGGTACCATTTCATACGATTCGTCTTGGAAGATGGAAATTTGAAGTTGGAAAAGATACACACTAGCCAAAATCCTCCAAACATGTTAACAAAGGGAATAACCAAAGAGAAATTGAGTTCCTACTCATTTTTAGTTGGTCTTCAAGTATCAAGGTGAAGATGAGAAATTTTTGAGGTCCAAGGTGGACCATAGTCCAGCAAGTACAACAATGGTGGAGTTGTTGTGACCAGTCTCTACGTGGGAGATTGTTGGTTGTGGAGCTTGATTATCTCCCTGATTCATAAGTCTTTGTTTTTAGCCATGTTTATGCCCCATTAAGACTGTACACCCCTCCACGCGGTGGGTTGTAGGGGTGGCTTTACCCCCTATGGGGTTTGGGGGCAAGTAGGCCCTCGACAGGGGTTCAGGGGAAAAGCCCTTGAAGGAAAAAATTCCTTGTAAATGTATATTGTAATTTCATAGTAAATCTAGACCGTTCATTATAAGGTCACATATCTGATGTTAGAAGTTATGTTAGGGTTTTTTTCCCTAGAAGGAAACCCTATTTTATGAGGGAATTGTATTGCAGATATGTATCAATGTGAATATTGTATTCTGAGAGAGTAGATTGTGAGAGAAAGAAGAGGAATTTATAGCGGTGTGTTGTAGGTTGTATCCCTTCATTTGTTGGAAAATAATAAAGGAAGGACCTGACAATTTCTCTGGTGGATGTAGCCCATACTGGGTGAACCACGCATATTTCTGTCTCTATTGTATTGTGTATCTTCTTTGTTTTATTTCCACATTTGTCTTATTTTGTGGCACTGTGATCCTATTTTTCTAACAAAAAAAAAGGGAGTTAAAATGATACTCGTGAGTGTCTTATTGTGTCCTTTTACGAGTCTAGGAAGGAGATAAAATTATACTCGATGGGAGAAAATGAGTGGCTTAATAGAATGATGCTATATTCCAAGTGCATGGAAATGACCTAAGCAATGAGGAATGCAAATGGTATTGGAAATTGAGATCCACTCTTAGTAGTTGTTTTTTCCATGGGTAGGTGGATGCAAAATGGAGGCTAAATAATGTAAGAGGTAGATGTTCGAGGCTACATAGTGGTAAGAATGATATGGGTGGACAAAAAATCAACAACGAGATCATGAAGAGAGAAACAAATGCATAGGAGATCATGAAGAGAGAAACAAATGCATAGGAGATCATTAAGCAACAGTAAAAATGTTTAGGAACCCCCATGGGATATGGCCATAATATAGACAAAGAGAGAAAACAAGGCTCAATATTCAATTCATGATGGGGCTAAAGGAAGGCTCTCGAGCCTAAGGAAAAATGCAACATGGGCACCAAATGGAAATCTAGGTGCTAAGTAGGGAACCCAGGAAGGGTAGGCACTATCGAACTAGTCACAATGTGAAAAATGAGTGGCTAGTGGCATAATTAGTTGGGTATGAACCTAAGGCATAATTATGGAAATATTAATGGTTAATAATGCAAGGCAGAAAAAAGTATGGAAAAACATATCCATATATGCCAGTTTAGGAATATATTCCTCAAGTGTAGTGGATATTGCCATCTTCATAAAAATTCCTCGTCATCCTATCAAGATGCATAAACTATATTCTAAGGTCAATTAAAGTGAAACTGACATTAAAATAATAATGAGTTCAAATAGAAACCCACTTACCTATTCTGATGGTAAAAAAATAGTTTTTTATTGCCCAATTTTTTTATAAAAGGAAACTCACCTTGCGAAAAAATCATTCTTCACTTGCCAAGAGAGGAGTGTGGATAGCTTAAGGAGAAACACCTCTTCTAAGAGTAGGTGTGGAGCTCATTGTGGAAATTTATTTAAGAATTCAATCAACATTCATGTTCTAGGTAAACACAAGAAACCCCCCTACACATTTCCATGTTAATTTTTTCCAGTTTGTCGAGCAATTGCACATCCCACAGGCCTGCTGAGCATTTGACTGAGCCGAGTCTAGGGAATCATGATGCGACACCTTGGGGGGGTCATGTAGGGCCTCACATGATGCATTGGGGGCATCACGTAGGGCCTTTCATGACACTCTTAGAGTGTCCAACGAGGACTAGGGAAATTACTTGGGTAAATTTATCATGCACCCTTAGGTGAGGGTTTTAGATATCGGGAAATGTCTTTGGGAATTTTTTATTGATGGTTGCCTATGTTATTTTTGTTCTAGATGCATGAAAATTATATAAATATGATTGTATGGAAGGAGAGATCCAATGAGGCTGATGACTATGTTGCACAAGGTGATAATATGACATTGGAATATCTCAGGGAGTGTGGGATATTAAAGTTCTTGTGTTTCCCACTGTTGGGCTCCCATGAATATTAACTAGACCAACTGGTCTGGTACCACGAGCCTAACCAATAATGTTTGATTATTCAGGGAAAGGTTCTATAGGTGGACATAGATGACATATTTTTTCACTGTATTATCTTAAAGAGGTATACCATGGAAAGTGACTTACTCACCATGTGGAGAAGAGAGTTTGATCGTGGATTTTACTGAGGAATTCTGTTGGGTTCATTTGCAAAGGATGAGTGGTCACATCCCCATTCAAGATATTGTATATATACCACTCAAGACATCGTATTCATCATCACTAGGGCCTCAGGATCAACAACCTCTCATTTGAAATCTAATATCAACATTCAAGTGGCCCTAATGTGCTTAGATCCTACCATATTCAACTGGTACGAGGGGGTCCTTTCCAATATGAAAATACAATTAACTCACTGTAAGAGAGGGAAACAAAAGAAGTTCGGGTATGGCTCCTTGTTGGTGACTATTTTATAGAATGGGTGCCTCAATTGAGGCTACATATGGTGATGGGTGATCCAACGCCCTTATATCCATGGATGACATATTGGGCCAAGTACATGGCGAGGCTACTAGGGAACAACATCATGATCACTATGGGATTTGGTTTGCTAGCTGGTGGCGTCGCCATATCGTGAGAATTTAGGATTTAACCTATATGAGGATGAAATTCTTCTAGGATCCAGAGTTGGTACTTCCCCCAAGTGAGGCATGGGGACCCATAGGGAAGTTGTCTTTTAGTTTTTTCATATTTCCATTTTTTGGGGTATTTTGGTATTATACAATTTTTTTTTGGTGGGTGCATACTAACACAAATTTCATGTTTTGAAAATTTATGATTGGAGCATTTGAAAGGATGGGGTAGATATCATCGTTGTAGTAGAGATGATGAGTCATCAGGAGGGGAAGGAGGTGGTAGAAGTGAGAAGTTGGATTATGTCCGACATAACTTGGAGGGGATGACCATGGGATTCCCCGCCGCACTAGAACAAGATATTCCTGCACACATGTAATGACAATATAAAGGTGTTTCCCACCCCTTTTGTTGACTTATCTAGAAAGTGGCTCAGGAGTTTTTGTGCTACTATCAGTATGAGGATTGAGTAGTCAATGACACCCTTTTTTGTACCAGAATCATATATTAGTCGATCGGCATTTTTATAGATCAGGAGGCTAGTAGAGCCCCAATTTTGTATATGCGCCACTTTTTTGGAAAGATGTAATCACACTTTGTGACTATATATATATACATGTTTTTTTTACTACTACTTATGCATGTGCAAATGTAGTGAATGATGACGCATGTTTTATTTACATGCATGCTTAAAAACTTAATTTTAATGAGACAAATTCCAATCTAAGACATAGTTAGGTAACAAATTAGCCAATGAATTAGACCTTTTTGTGACATGGAAATATTCAAATGGTAAAAATAATGTTCAAAAATATGCACCCTCAAATACTTACACAAATGAATGGGATGCATGATGCTATATGTTTGATTCAACTATGATACCAACATATGACATTCCAATATAACAAATATATGGAAAATTCCAAGGGTGAGTGCTTCAAACAATAGTTCAATGGCGACACTATACTTTGCAACATTATTGGTTCCAGGCCCAAGATAGCTACCTCCTGAACTCTCAAGCTCGTTAGTGGGAAAGAAGATCACCCCAGAGGTGGATGCAATGTTTCGGGTACTACAACTGGCACCATCAACATATCCCATGTAGACTAAGGAGGATGATGGCATTTCCAAATCAAGAGTAAGGCATGATTATCAACTAATCAAGCCAACTAACATACACAAAAAATAAAAACACACCACTCCAAAATAAAAATAAAAACACACCTATGTACAAAGAATCATCGTGTTACGAGATGGCCTAAGCATAATAATTCTTTAGGTACAACCCATTACAAGGCTATAAAAGAGGATTCCCATCATAATCCACAAGCCCGTAGGCCCCTCACTTCAAGACACATTTAACAATGTAAGGAGCATTCCAAAGGGGGTCAAACTTACCTACTCCCAAGGTATCATGGTCGTTGTCATACACCAAAACCAATTCACCCTCTGAAAAGACACAAGGACATAAAGCTTTTCCATACTAAGATTTGACATTATTATTGTGTGTTTTATTGGCTAAAGTAGCATCACGACATGTTTCATCAAGTCAGGCCAAGTAGAAGAGATGCTCCTCCTCCACGGAGGTATTGGGCAACAGTTCTACGACAAGTTTTAATGACACAATTTTGCATTCAATTGGTCATATTACCTCTAGACTCTAAACATGTTGGAAATGGGTAAAACCAGTGGAAGTTTTGGAAGAGGTACGGTACACCCATAATCCTCCAAAAAGCATAAGATCCCAGTTTGTATTATATTTCCCTAACATCCTCTGAATCATTGTATTGAGGACATGATTTGCAACTTCTACTTGGCCATTGGCCTGAGGGTAATAGGAAGTCAAGTTCTCATGAAGAAAACCCAACCTGGAAGCTAATTCAGACATCATCTTATTCAAAAAATGGGACTCGTGGTCCATCACTATGGTATTTGGAATGCCTAACCTAGAAATTATATGATTGAACATGAAAACAACAACAATGGTGTCATCGTTAAAAAAGGTAGGCAAATAATCAACCCATTTAGTGAAGTATTAAATGACCATGATGATGTATCCATGACCAAGAGACAAAGTATGATTACATGTCATGAAATAAATGCCCCACTTAGAAAAGGGGCCAACGGTCAACATCAGATGTATGGGGTAGGATGAGCATGCATCTTACAAGTGAATATTTGACAAGAATGACATTTTTGGACCACATTCATACAGTCTATAAATATTGTGGGCCAGAAATAGCCAGTGCATAGTATTTTTTGGGTAGTGGCCAAACTAGAGAGATAACCGCCACATGCCCCTACATGGTAGTCATTCAAAACTCTTTCATCTTCCTCATGGATAAGGAAACAAAATAGAATAAAATCAACCCCCTGATGGTACAGGGTGTCATCCACAACAGGGTAGTGTCTACACAGATGCCTTGTGTGTCAACATTCATCACAGGAAAGATGAGGATGGAAATGTTGAGTCTGTAGGTAGACGAAAACATCTCCATACCCAGGATAAAATGTGTCAATAAGAAAGAAGAACTCATCATGGAAAGATTCATTAACCACTGGTTCCTCATCGGATCAGGAAATTTTAGACATAAACTCTGTGAAAGCTAAGGATTTCTTAGACTTAGATGAAACAAATTCCAAGCGAAACACTTGGAGGATTACAATCCAATTTGAGTACTTTCCCCAAATGATTTGATGGCTAAGGATGTGTTGCATTGGGTTTGCATCAGAAACTATAAGTTTTTTTTGTAAGAGGATATAATGGTGTAATCATTGGACAACACAAACTTCCACAAAGGTAAACTTCTCAACATAAGAGTATGAAAGATAAGGACCAATAAGTCCCTTATTAATATGGTAAATGATTCACTCTCGTTCTGAATCATCCTATTGTATACGCACCATGCCAATGGTGGATTCATAGGCCGTGAGATAGAGAAAAAATTCTCAATTAATTAATAAGGAAGTCAAAATCAAGGTCTTCTTAAGGACATCAAATGATGGTTGTGCTTGGTCATCCCACAAAAAAGGTACACCTTTCTTCAACAAGTGCATACAAACTTTTTTGATCTTGGCATAACTGACAATGAATCTATGCAAAAAGTTTTCCTTTCCTTCCAAACTTTAAAGTTGGCCATGGTACAAGGAGAAGGAAAATTGACAATATCCTAAACCTTTAAGGGATCAACCAATATCCCATACTTGGACAAAATGAAACCTAGAATTATCCCAGAAACCACACAAAAGTACATTTATGTGGATTCAAATGAATGTTATAGTTTCTACATCGGATAAAAATGGAATTCAAGTGACTAGGATGATCCGCATGAAACTTTGGAAGAGCAACCATATCATCTAAGTAACCCTCTATGATTTGTTTGATGTTGTGGAAATCGTATGGCATATCCCACTGGAAAGTGGCTCCAACATTTTTAAGACCAAATGGAAACTTCAGATAAGAAAAATTAACCCAAGGACAAATGAAGGTAGTCTTGTATTGATCTTCTAATTTTATATGGATTTGATTATAGCTAGAGAAACCATCCATGAATGAGAATATTTGTGTACTAGAACATTCATCGATAATATGATCAATGAATGGGGTTAGATAATTATCCTTTAGAAAATCCTTGCTTAAATCCCTATAATCGACACAGACCCTAATAGTGCCCTATTTCATAGTGACCATAACGATGTTAGAAACCCATTTGGTCAAGGGAAATGGATATATAAATTGTGCATGAAGAATCTTATCGACCTTAGCCTTGATGGCTACAACATTATTTGGGTTGACTAACCAGAGTTATTGTTGGACTAGCCTGGCTCCTTCATATGTCTTGATCTCATGTTCAATAATATAGGGGTCAATGCTAGGAATTTCTTCATAGGACCAAGTTAAAAAATCATGGGATTCTTTGAATAGGTCCATTTATGTTTCAATTTATTAGGTGAACTATCAACACCTATCAGGACATTTTCCAGGACACCTGGGTTCTGGTAAATGTCAATGGGTATTGTTTTCAAAATGTTGGCCAAGTTACCTTTTGATAAAACATCATGAATCATGATGGGAGACTCGAACCATTGAACATGGCCAATGGGAACAATATTTTGAATGTCATACTCAAATTGTTACAAATTACAGAGGAAAGATGCTTGATGGTGCAAATCCTCCCATGGCATATAAGGTAAATCCATAACATCCATGATAGCTTCATCAAATGGAAGTTCAAGAACGAGGAATTTGTTTGAAAGAGGAAGAGGATGAACAACCCTAGAGGGATTGGGATACTTATCATATTCCACATCCTAAAGGAAATCTAAGTTAGGGCTAGAGGATGCTAACGGGATCACCTGGTAGGAAATATCTACAAGGGTTAGTGACATGGGTGATCCATATTTATAAACATCCTTACAGTGAGGTATGACCCAAGGGTTAACAAACCCGAGGGATCCAATGGTAAATTTCAAAATCATGTTGATAGGATATACATTGGTAGTCAAAGACGGTGGGGGAAGCAAACAAATTTCGATTAGTAAATGATATTTGAACATCTTGGCACCAACATTGATAAAAGATTGCATGGTATCACCGATAAATGGTACATTTAACCTCGCATTGGATCCAAGATCTGGGATACATAGCACAAGTTCATCGATCATAATGATTTTCCCTTGTTGAGGGAAGCATAGCACCCTAAATATCAATGATAAAACTAAGGTCATCTCGAAGAACCAAGTACACCTGAGTAATAGATTCCACTCAATAGGTGCATCAAAAAACTCCACATCAACAAAGACAATCTTACCACCTAAATCGATGTGTAAGGAGTTTATTATTCCATGGGGTTGGAAGACGTGTCCATCAAATGCTTTAAAAATTGTTTCAGACATGTTGATCTTAGGAGAGCCAATGGCCTTCCAAAAAGAAATAGACATGATGCAAGTCGAGGCACCTTCATCCACTACTGATCGTTAGATGTTTTTCCATAATGATCGCACTATGATATGAAAGGAAACTTGATGGAAGATCCTATGAGTAGCTTGAATGGTCTCAAATATTATTAAACTTGACTTCGAGGGATAAACCCTACCTATGGTAGAAATTAAGGCTTTCCACTATGTTGGGCAGATTTGGAGGACTTTAATCAAGGACATGGCACATGGTTCCCGGGCCAGGTCTTCTATAATAATATAGTTGTGGGAAACCCATGTGTTTAGATTATGCATTGTGCATTGAAGAGTTCCCTTTGGGGGGAGAAGTGGTGTGTCAAAATATGGCTTCTCAATATGTAGAGGGACACTAGGATAGGAAGAAGATTCTTCTTCTAGTGTAGTATGGGAAGGCTTGGGAATGTCGTAATTCTTGGCTAGCATTTGAAAAGTGACCATTTGGTGACACACAAAAATGGAAACATTCAAGGAAGACCCCTCATGGTGATGGATACCTTACATGAACCCTTGTGAAAGGGGTAGGATTTATGGAAACCATGTTTTGAGGTTGAGGGGGGAAAGGATGGGGTAAGACAACAGGATGTTGGGGGAGCCTCTATTGTGCCAAAAATATATGGACCTCATCCTTTCAAGGAAATTGGTGAGTACAGTGGTCATCCACGCAAATTAAACAGGGAAAATGACTCTTGCCTTTCTCCTTACTGCCTCCCTCTTAGGTGTTTTAGGTGGAGGCAGTCCATTTCTCAGTATTATAATTTTTTTTCTTTTTCTTTTCTTCTTCCATCTAGGTTGCTGAGGATTCCTCGATTTTGTGGAATACACCAAATTCACCTCGTAGGTTTGAGTAGAGAACACAAAAGTTTGAGCACTAGCACCTAACAATACTAGGCCTCTCATAGGAATGGAGGAAATAAAAGGAATTCTACTTGCCATGCTGAAACCAAGGCTTGGCACCCCACTAAAATAATATCCAAAGGTGGGCATCAGGATATATGGGATGCATATATAAATTCTTAGTAAACTAATAGATGTAAATGATGACACAATCTATGTCCTCCATATTGAGTGACATGTAGAAAATCGCATGGACGATGTACATCTAATCGAGATAAGGGGTGGTAACATTGACATCAACGAGATGCCCCTTAAAGTATTTCCCTTAGTACCACTTCATTATGGGCTCATAGTCTTAGCTACACTAGATTAAGCATTAAAACTTAACATGGTGGAAGGATGATTAAACAAAGAGAAAGGCTCACTAAAAATTTCCCTTACTTGGATAAGTATATGGAAGTACGGCTCAGTCAAAGGAGGGTTAAAATTTTCTGGAGGATGTTCGTCTACCACTTCTACCTCAACAAAACAAGTCTCATCAAACCAAAGGTGAGGTTCTTCAAATTATTTTCCCTTATGTCACATTTCTTTAGAGGCGGTTCCACCTCCGTAATAGGATCAAGTTCTTGTAATCGATGGACTGATGTGGTGATTCAAACATAAGGTTGACCTAGACTCATACTCAAACATAATTCAACCTAAGGCCGACCTAGTCTTGTACTCAAATAAAAAACCCTTAATAAAATCTAAGCTACCAACAAGTAAACCAATTAGCTTAGTGACCTTCTGAAAAAAAACCCTATGGGTGAGATGAAGTCCCCACAAGATTGGTTAGTGAAGGTATGAGGAGCATTTATGATGATTTATGTGAAATAACTACGAGCGGTGCAAGTACCCTTTATTAAGGTGGGAACCCTCCGGGGGAACTAAGACTATGAAAGAACATCTTCCCTAGGTACTACATGCATGTCCCACCAGTAGTCACATCTATGACTACCTACGAAAGGTTACTAAGGATACCACATTACAATCAATGACTGGGTGAATAGCTGTAGGTTTGACTACATGTAAGGGAAGGGTAACTAATCCTGAAACTCCAAAGGTGTTAATTGATGGAAGCCCCATATACATAGCAATCAAATAGGTATTGAAAACACCGAAACAAGAAGAGAGGCGTAATCTCCCTACTTTCCACGATGTGACCTCATTCTTGACTACTATGTTAGAGGAGCTTCTCGACACACTATTTGCAAGAATGGGTGGTTCACTTGTTAATAAATCTTGAGTTTCATTTCATCTCCTTGGAGAGTTTAATATCCAATCCTAATCCAAGTCCATAATCCTATCTAATGTTGGTTCACTATAAAAAGAAAAATATCTAATTTATTTTAGTCCACGCATTTTATTTTTAAGGTTACTCCTTAAGTCCAAGGGTAGCAGATGAAAATTTAAGGATTTTTTTACTCTTGACCCACCAAGCAATGAAATAATGAGAGGGTAACCAAATTTCCCTTTTCTATGCAAATTTCAAACTGACCTCACACACACCATGCAACCCAAAATCACTTTAGATATAAAACAAAAATGATCCTATTGCATTCTCTTCACTAGTGCTTCAAATGAAATCAAGCATGAAACAATCTTTTTGTGTTTTTTTGGTTATTTTCTAATTGTAATGCAACAAATGTTCTTGATATAATCAAGGAAGAAAATGAAAAAGGAAAACCAGCCAGACACAACAAGCATGTGGGATGCAGGAAATTGGAAATAAGGCCAAATCATCCCACTCAAATGTATCTACAAATATCACACTCAAAACTCACATAGAGGGGAATGTCTAGCTGTGGGAAATAGGTACACAAGGACAAGAAAAGAAACCAATGAAAAAAAAACTAGATCTCTTCAAATCTATTGGGTTTGTTATTACATAAACGGTAGGTTGGGAAAAGCATAACCCAATCCATTGGATGGTGATAACGGTGGTAGAGATTACCCACTACCACCTTAGATAAAAACTACCTCACTTATGTGAAGGAAGAATCCGACACAGGGGGGAGTCCTGATGAAACTAGGGGAAATGAGATGGAAACTGATACTTATGAATAAATTTACCTATAGGTCAAGTTTCTAAGTGAAATATGGTTTGTTAATAAGGCTCACGAGTGATTTAAGGTTTCCAAGTCTTTGAGTACATGCCAAGAGTGGTTTTACTTGAACGAGACACAAGAAAACACAAGATACAAGACCAATATTCCAATGGAAAAGAAATTTAATCTTGTTGTCCCTATTTGAAGAAGTCAATAGAAATATATATCAGCAAGTAATGAATTGTTAAATTTTCTAACAAGATGCTAAAATTCAAGTAAATAATGCAAGAGATACTATATCAATTACTAGTATAACTCAAGTATGAAAGCATAAGACTTTAGCACAAAGATAATGCTATTATGAACAAGTATTGCAGAGATATATTATCAGCCTTATGAATTTATCAAAATATTGCTACAATATAAAATCTCAACCCACAAAAAGTACAAGTAAACCACCCAAAATATGTTAAATGACAAGTATATTATTATGGTACCTTTCTAACAGATTTTGATGGTTGAAAGACAAGTTATAACCAAAGTAAGAGAGTGATTTGTTGCAGCCCTAATGGCTGTATATATTTTTTAATTATAGATCTAATAATACCAAGCAAACATATACTCCCTAGAGGATTTATCAACCTCAAAGTGTCAAAAATAGATCCCAACTTGACCAATATAATTATCTTATTAAATCATGTTTACCAACACAAACAATTTATTTCTCCAATGAAAAATTTAGATGGGTGCCTTTCAAAATTTGGGTGAAGAGAGTCTTGAAAGCATGATTTAGATCACAAAAATCCCTAGGGGTGTAAATCCTCTTACTCCCTAGGGCATGCAAATCAAACTAAGGTAAATCTAGGAGGGTGTACACCTTCGTAATCCTCCTAGAAACCTTGCAATAAATGACTTATAAAATAGAAATGAGATGAACCTTAATAGAGGGTGTATGCACTTATAATCCTCCTAGGGTTTCAACAACAATAATCATGAAATAAGAAAGAGGAACTAACTAGTGAAGATTTTCCTTACCAATTCCAAGAGAGATGCATGATCAAATCCTAGTTCACCAAGAAATCATCATTCATAACAAAGAGAATAAGTCTCCAATAGGTTCACACAACATTATCTCAATCATTCACCAATATGTATCACCAAAAATCATTTTCACAAGAGATCAATACCAAATTTCCCAAGTATGGCACAGATATCAACCACTAGTCTTCTCACAATGGGAGTATGATATGAAAATGAAATGAAATGATCTCTATTTATACAAATCCTACTACAAGTGTTTGTCCACTTAATTTTAGGGTAAACCACAAAGTAAGGGGACAACAACCCTTACTTTTCCTCTTCACAATATAAAATTCAAATTTAACCATAAAATGCACATAAGAAACCCTAAAGAAGCATGACATCACCCTTTTAAGGCAACGTTTTGGAACCTTTAGCAAAATTTTGATATTGGAGATGAAACATTGGGCCTCCAATGGCCTCCCTCTCAAAATCTGAGGTCTTAAAGGTACTCCTCTCCATCAAAATATGCCTAGTATTAAGCAACAAAAAACCACCACCGCAACCCTAGCCCTAGGTTGACACTTGCCTCCTTAAATGTGATATATCATGTTTTAGCCTCAAAAGAAAATATTTGGGATGACTAGGGGTTGGGTTATGTCCTCCATGGTTTTTCCTCAGGCCTCCAAAGGATAGTATCATTGTTTGGTGTGTGGAATAGGGTATTCAACCTTTGGGCTTCAAGCCCCAAGGAAGCCCAATCTAGGTTTGTTCCTCCAAAATTTTCCACCAACTAGGTCCTGCAAAGACAATGAATATGTCGTGCAAGGATGTCAATTCAAATGCATCACGATGAGTAAATGAAAACAATAAAATATCCATCTAATCATGTACATCCAAATGAACTCGTCAAAATAAACAAGTGCTCAAAGATCATATGCAATTTGCAGGTTTAAGTATGGGAGGGTTGAAAAAGAAACCTATTGGGTGAATCTTACCTCAAGTTTGGGAGTGTTTCCCAAGTGTGCCCCTCCCTAGGTGATCTGAGACTGGGGTGACCCTGTTACCAATATTTACTTCATTCTATGACACTCCATTAAAGGTCAGATTTAAGATCGTTTATATTGAACTTGATTGCGTTAAAAGGTGAAATTGAAGTGATTAAGAGGCTTGAATCCAAATTGAATATAAATTTGTGAAATATATTGTTTGTCTCATAATCCATTACTTAATGCATTTAATAAAACATAACTATGGAAATAAAGAATGCATAAGTAAACATGAGATGAAAGAACAACACATGACAATATATCACCAATATGGCTACATCTCCAGATCCTCTTGGAATACGAATCGCCGTTATTGTTTCTCCCAATGTGAGGTTGATTCTCCTTTTCACAAGGACTACATTCTCCCATGAAGGGGAACAATTCTCCCAAAAGAGGCTTACATACAAACCAAAATCATGAGTGCTTGTTTCTCTCCTAAGAGAGCCCTTGAAAGAGTCTCCAAATGGCCTCCACAATGGCCTCCAAAAAGATTTCCAAAGTGGTCTCCTACATGCCTCTCATAGTCTTCTAAAAAATCCTCCTTTCAATTTCTCCCATTAAAGTAGTTTAAACAAATTTTCCTAGCTTCATAATCCAAAATTACAAGATCCATGAATTTAGAATCTAGTACCTACCCAAGGAAAAAAATGAGAAAGAACCTTAACTTCTTCCTTGAGACTAAGAATCCACTTGTAATAAAGAGAGGAAGAGTCCAAACCAAATCATGAGACCCTTAACTTCCTCCTTAGGACTAGGAAACTAATTTCATGTTAAAATTAGGAAACTGATTTGTGAGTTGGATTCTCACATAAAAATAATTTCCCATTTTTACAAATAATACGTGAAATTTCCACTCACTTCAAGTATTCCTTTTTTTCCCCTTAAAATTAGGAAACCTATTTGTGAGTTGGATTCTCACAACTAATTTTCCATTTTTACAATTAAATGAATAATACGTGAGATTTTCCAATCCACTTCAAGTATTAATTATTTATTACAATTAAATCATTCATGATTAATTAATTGTTCTTTGCCACCTATCATTAATTAGAATTTTAATGATCTTTTTCATGGTATGAAAAGTAATAGTTCCAAGTGTGGAGATCCTCCTCGATGATACCTCCCCAAAAAAATAACTTTTGGTCATCCAAAAATATAGAGGAAACTTGAATCTCCCCAAGCAAATTCTAGAAAGAGTCTTACACTCCAGGATGCACTTCCTGCTCCTCGATTTTCATAACAAGTCTCTGAAAGCCACATCCTTCTTCTCCTGCACCTTTCTACTTCGGAGTAAGGATGTCTATGCCGACACTTGCATCAATACAAATCTATAGCTGAAAATGCATAATCATGTTTTCAACACAATACCATACTTGTCATAGTTTATAAAACACTCATGGAAACATTTACAATGATTTCCCAAAACAAGCCTTAGAAAAAACAATGTCTCTCACTCAAAAGTTCTTACAAGACCCATTACAATGTTTAGGAATAATACAAATGCCTCTCATTCAATAGTGGTTACAAGACCCATTACAATGTTTAGGCATAATAAAAATGCCTCTCACTCAATAGTGGTCACAAGACCCATTACAATACAAAGGGACCAGTTTCTGACAAGCATGTGGCAATGTCTCTCTTTACAAAGAGACAATCTCCTCTGACAAAGAAAATGATAAGTTCTCACAACAAGTGGAAATGATACGATCTTCTTTGACAATAAAAAGGGCTCATTTCTCACAAGAAGTGACAATGATGCGATTTCCTTTGACAATATAAAGGGCTCAGTTCTCACAACAAATGGCAATGTCTCTCTCACAAAGAGATGATATCTTTCGATGAAAGTTGATCTATTCTAGTGAATATTGATCTCTTTTAATGAGGGCCAATATTACAAACATACGTGGCATAATATATACACTCTCACATCTAGTGACAATGGTCATCTTTGAATCTGCTTCTCAGACTCAAGAATCATCATCATCATCATATTTTTCTCACAATTTTGAGACTTTCGATTGTAAGGTTGGCCACTTTCCGATGAAGTGAAAAACTAGCCTCAACAACACTACAATGCCTCGTTTTGTGTGCAAAATAAAATATGATGATTTTCGTGCAAAATATCAGGTTTTGGTGCCTTGCTGTAGCACTCAATGCTCATCGAAATCTATAGCATGCATACATTTTTTTCAAAATTTCATAAAGAAATAAAGCCACAAAAACATAATGCTTCCATTTGGGTTTCATGCCATAAGCCTCATGATTGGATTCTCATATGAAAAAATAGACATCCCCATTGTGATTGTGACACAAAATTGTGTAAGAATGACTGTCTCTGCTTCAAATTCTGACATTTCTCATCTCAGGCCTTCCTAGGATCTTTGCATCATAATGCGTGCCAAAACATTAATGGAAAACTTGGGATTATGCCATATCCCCTAAATTTTGTTTCTATGATCATAAAATAGACATTTCCATTGGATTCCTGGTGAAAAATTATGGAGGAATGAGTGTATTTTCATCCAATTCCATCATTGTGACTTGTGGACCCCCTACGATCTTTGTCTCAATTTGCATGCCAACAAGGGGAAAAATTTTGCAATAAATTCTCCTTCTAACTCAATAGGTTGATTCCATGTTTATAGTTTTCCATGTCAACGATCCAGTTAGCACCACGTCAATGTACGTCCTGCCATGTCATCTTCCCAGTTAGTGCCTTGTCAACTGGCACATCATGTTGACATCATCATCTGTACTGCCACACTAGTTGTTGATGTCATCATCCATACTACCACGTCAACTACTGATGTAGTCATTCATAATTCCATGTCATATTCTGATGTCATCATCCTACTGTGATGTCATCTACTGACATCATCATTCGTATTGTCACGTCATCTGTTGATGTCATCATATGTACTACCACATCATCTATAGATGTCATCATCTATACTTCCACATCAATGCCCATTTAGTATGCCATGTCATGTTGACATCATATTCATACTTCCATATTCATTTCTATGTCAACATCCATACCGCCAATTGTTCCTGCTATGTCGGCTGCTGCATCAACATGCTGTCATGACATGTGGCCAATTCTGGTTTGTCCAAATGGGTGACAAGTCACCTAAAAATGAGTGACACATGGCAGCCTATTGGGTTGCCACATCACCCTACTAATTTCATTAGGACACATGTCCTCCTATACGTCTTCCAACTTAGCATGCTGAAATCCATACTATACGGATTTCACCAGTGTCCTCTATTTTCTAAAAACTTCAAATGGCCATATCTTTTGATCCGTGACTCCATTGGATGAGCCATTTTCACCACCAAAAATATCTCGTCGATCTCTTTGATATACACGATTTTCATAGAATTATAAACACTTTGATTTTTGAGCTATTTTTGAGTTGCATGGATCATTTACTCAAAATAGGAGGCCCTTATCAATTAACTCAAATATTGTATTCATCCTTTCAGTCATCAAGACAAATATATCCTCCCTTTTGAGTTGTTTCTTTTTTGGTAGCTGATCTTTTTCCTATAGCTCGCTTCCTTTGTGAGATGCTTTGTTGTTTTTCTTGTCCTTCTTTGGACACAATTCTAGATGGAGTATCCAACATGTGGCTTCTTGATGTCCACCCTTGTTGTAATGGGCACAATGGTTCTTCTTGATCCATGTTTTCATGCCCTTATTTTTATTTGAATGTGGAGAAAGGTATACATGTCATGAATTCTTCTTGGTTTCCATAACCTTCCTGTACAAATCCATTCTTTTCCAACACTTGGAAACATCATATTTATTCATACCACAAAAAATACATGGTTTTCTATTCCATAGACTTTCCTGATCATTTCCATTTCCCTTATAATCAAAAGGAATGTTTGAATAATGAGACTTTTTGTACCTTGTTTGATGGTCTCTGATGCAGGCCTAGCAAGGAGAAATTGCCTTATCTCTTTCCTCGAACTGCTCATCTCTCTTTGGAGATGACTCATAATCACGATCATCAGAATGTGATGATGTGCTTTCATGCCGCATTGATTCATCACTTGAGGACTCTCTTTCTTCTACTACTTTGGAGTTCCTTTCATGAGTGGTTTTGGATTTTATTTCATCAGTGGTATTAGAGAATTCTCCATCTTCCTCTCCGACATAGCCAAATCTTGCATATCGAGGTAATTCCACCACTTGAATGGGATTCACAATGCCTTTTCCATTAGCTCCAAGGCATATTCCTATGTATCCCATATTCCTCATCAAATTCAATCCAATGCATGTAGTGTGATTTTCAAAAGCACAAAAATCATCACCATAATCATAATAACATGAAACTGAAGGACTATTTACCTCAGTTATCAACTCAGGATCAGGTGTGGGGGATGGATTTTCTAAGCCTTCATCACTTTGAAACTTTGTGAGAGACTCTTTTGTGGCTTGTAATTGAAGTCTAAATCTCTGAATCTCTTATTCTTTATCTCATAACAACTTCTTCAACTCCACATTCTCTTCTTGAATGCTCTGGTTGATTTCTTGTAACTCACTGAGCCATGCCTGCTTTGGTGTCTTATCCATATTGCATTTAAAACCTGCAATCCCTGTCAATCTTTCTCTGATACCACTCGATCTGAGACCGGGCTGACCCTGTTACCAATCTTTACTCGATTTTATTCCACTTCATTAAAGTTCATATTTACGATCATTTTTATTGAACTTGATTGTGTTAAAAGGTGAAACTGAATTTATTAAGAGGCTTGAATCCAAATTGAATATAACTTGCAGAAATATGTGTTTGTCTCATAATTCATTAGTTAATGCTTTTAATACAACATAACTACAAAAATAAATCATGCATAAGGAAACATGAGATGAAATAACAACACATGACAAGACATCACCACTGATAATGAAGTTCACAAATATGGCTACGTCTCCAAATCCGCTTGGGCTACAAATCATTGTCATTGCTTCTCCCAATGTGGGGTTGATTCTCCTTTGCACAAGGGATACATTATCCCATGAAGGGGCATAATTCTCCCAAAAGGGGATTACATACAAACCACAAGCATGAGTTATTGTTTCTATCCTAAAAGAGCTCTCAAAAGAGTCTCCAAAGGGCCTCCACAATGGCCTCCCAAAATATTTCCAAAGTGGTATCCTACATACCTCTCATAGCCTTCTCAAAAATCCTCCTTTCAATCTCTACCAATAAAGCGGTTTAAATCATTTTTCCTAGCTCCATAATCCAGAAAGACAAGATCCATGAATTTAGGATCTAGTACCTACCCAATGACAAAAATGAGAAAGACCCTTAACTTCCTCCTTGAGACTAGGAATCCAGTTGTAATAAAGTGAGGAAGAGTCTAAAGCAACTCATAACTTCCTCCTTGAGACTAGGAAAATAATTTCCTCTTAAAAGTAGGAAACTAATTTGTAAGCTGGATTCTCACATAAAACTAATTTCCCATTTTTACAAATAATACCTCAGATTTCCACTCACTCCAAGTATTCCTTTTTTTCCCCTTAAAATTAGGAAACTAATTTGTGAGTTGCATTCTCACAACTAATTTCCCGTTTTTACAATTAAATAAATAATATGTGAGATTTTACAACTCACTTCAAGTATTAATCATTTATTACAATTAAATCATTCATGATTAATTAATTATTATTTTCC
>JASDQU010504520.1:7973-30878 GCA_032191745.1 Picea mariana | reverse complement strand
ATTGGAACTCTTCTTTCTTTACAGAAGGGGAACGGGAAGACGACCAAGTGCATTGCAAAGGACAGCTAAATGATCGAGACTCTTGTCTCAGACGTAAAAAATTTAAACCCAAAAAAAGACACAAAAAAGATAAATGTTTATTACAACAACTTACTCATTAAGTTTTGTAGACTACAATGAACTCCACTTATGCTTAGGAAGGATTGTAAAAAATCCCCCCACCACGGATTATCATTGAGCAAGGTGAGGAAGGATTGCTACAAAAATTACCTAATACACTTTCTAGGGGAGTTGCGAAATCTTAGTGTTGAAATTCCTTTGTTCCAAGAAATAAAAGATGTACCTATTTACAACAATGTTTTAAAAGAGCTCTATCTCAAGATACTAGGGAGAAAGAGGAAAGATCCTCAAACAATCCAAGTGGTCAAACAATTTGTTGACCTCGTGCTTGGAAGAGTCCTAACTCCTAAATATACTAAATAAGCTTTGCTAGTGGATGTCTACATAGGAAAAACTTTGATCCAAAACACTTTAGTTGACCTAGGGGCAGCCATTAATGTAACGACACAAGATACAATGGGTAAACTCCACCTTAAAGAGTTGAGATAGACCCCAAATATTCTCCAAATGGTTGATAAGGTCTATCGTCAAACTAGAAGGGATTTTAGAGGATGTAATAGTTTTTTTGTTAATTCTTGGGAGTATCCTGCATATTTTATGGTGTTACAAACCAAAACTGGACTTAGTAGATATTGGTTGGCAACAACTGATGCATATATTGGTTGTAGATGAGGAGGGCATGACAATTTCACAAGGAAACTCCAACAAAATGTTGAACTTGTACCCTCATGCCAGACCCTTTCTTGAAACATAAAAACCTTTCTGGGTAAACCAAGAAGAAAATGATGGGGCAGCCATTCAACCTGTCATATCTTTATAGAGAGCTTTGGTCTTGATAGAATCGGAGGAAGATACAATCATTTCTAACTTGTGTAAAATTTCTATCCTCAAATTTCTATCATTTCTAAGAGAATGAAAACAAAGGCGAACATTCTACTAGTAGTGCAACACCTATAGAACACTGAACTTTAGTAGAGAATTCGATAGTGCTTCTTCCCAAACTGATTTGTTTGATGTAGGTTGTTAAGAATTAGAGCACAAGCAAGCACAACAAGAAATGGTGGAAAAGGCTTAAGCCATTCTCTTCAACACATTGTATTGATCTCATGATATCAATTTATAATACATGGACTTAACCACTTCTAGATCTAGATCTCACTAACAACTCATCAGTGGATCATGACAACACCTCATCAATAGATACGGATAACAACTCATAAGGAGGTGGTCTTGGACTTTGTGATTGTCTAGGGACTTGCAGTCTAACATTCCCCCCCTCAATCACAAGTCTGAACAACTCATAAGGAGGTGGTCTTGGACTTTGTGATTGTCTAGGGACTCACAGTCTAACATTCCCCCCTCAATCACAAGTTTGAATAACAATACCAGTAAAGAAACAATAATTGCTATCATCTTCAATTTGAAACTGTTAAACTAAGCATCGATGAAGACGTGCCTGAAAAACCACCAATATTTGGATGTTGAATAGTTCATCTGGAAGTAAACCACTGTCATGTATGAACATTCCCATTTTGTTGATCAGCATCCCAATAGTTGATTTGATTGATTTGAGGAGACCAATTGCTATGCTAGAATTTCCAAATGTTGATTGATTTTTATTACTGATAGGACTTCAAATATTGATGCTTGACTAACATCATTGATATCTGATATTCCCTCTTGTCGAGTGCAAGGTGAGAAGTTTGTTGAAGGGATCCAAGTTGGAGCTTTGGATTCTTCTGTTCTTCAATGATTGATAGTTGAAGGGATCCAAGCTTGAGCTTTGGATTCTTCCGTTCTTCAATGATTCATAGTTGAAGGGATCCAAGCTTGGGCTTTGGATTCTTCTGTTCTTCAATTGTATTTGGTAATTTTGGTTGACCACTAACCATTTTGATTTGAATAATGTGGTGGTTTTGGTTGACCACTAACCATTTTAATTTCATCAATGTACTCCCCCTGAAGGTATTGGAGAGTATCTTGTTATCAATGTGCGCCCCCCCTTAAAGCATGGAGAGTACCATCTTTGATTCATGTTTTAATTTCAAAGAACATATAGAATTGGATCTGGATCATGCCCAAAATCATCTAAAATAGTGGTTCGAAAGCTTTTTTCTTTTGTCATTTCTCCATGCAGTTGTGGCTTTACCTCTGTCTCGACTAGATGGTAAGACTTATGCAGTTTCTTTACTTGTTGATTCCATCTCCATGAATTTATCCATCCATAATGAATTGTTTTCTTAATCTTCTTCTTTCGACACTTTTCGGAGAGGTGATTTGTCTTTCCACAATGAAGCAAAAATGGAGATCAAAACATTATGTCTTTATATGTGCCCAATTCTTTGAGAATGTTGGCACTTATTACCAAGATTCTTCACTTCTTCAAGAAATCTTGCAGTCACAAATTGAACTGGTTTGGAGTAATCTAGGATATCAAAGTTTTTGCCTTTGTAATATCCTAAACCATGTCGATCTTTGTTGAACAACAATTCTTCCCAAGGCTTGACAACCATCTTGGAGAGATAATTTTGTGAATCTTGACTTTGTTCTTTTGTATCTTGGAATTTACTTTTGCTACTGCTGTTGCTGTCATTCTGTGCTTCTTCTTGGGACTCATCTTTGATAAAATATCTCATCCATCAATTGAATGGAAGATTCCATATCTTTTGTGTCTTTTGTTTCAGCGATCAAGTTTTCTGTATCACAATTAGCATCAACCATTTGTATTATGCCTTGTGTGTCACAAGTCGCGTCAAGCTTTTGCATGATCCATTTGTATCACATTTTGCATCAAACTTTTGGATAAGCTCTTATGTATCACATGTTGCATCAATCTTTTGGATAAGGTCCTCCATATCACATGTTGCATGAAACTTTTCTATTAGATCAACTGTGTCACAACTTGCATCAACCTTTTGGATAAGATCATTTGTTGACTATATTGTATCAACCATGTGATTAATTATGTTTTTATTTTGAATTAATTTCCACTCAAGTGTTTTAATTTGATTCTGCAATTCATGGTTGTGCGCTTGCAATTCCTTGATTTCTTGAGAGGCATTTTATAAACGCTTTCCTGCTTTACCCATTTGTTATTATATTCTCACTCACTTGTTACGCTCACTTGCACTTGTTTCTTTTGTATCACACTCGCTTGATTTAATGTCACCTTAGGGTGTCGGCTACTACCGATCATGCACCCTAAAGTGTGATTACAATGATTTGATTTTGATGACTCACTTGACCTCCTTATTCAAATTTTAGTGAGGTCTTGATGATAATATTCACAATTAACGCTTTATTGACTTGAAAAGGTTTGGCACTTTACCCTTTGTACAATTCACTGCTCAGTTTCAATGATTTATCATTTAATGTTGACAATTCAACTCATGAATCAAAGAAATTTTACGCTTGATGGATTTACAATTTGCCACTAGTGTCAAATATTTGAAAATGACACAACCTTTTACCAGTTTACAATGAATGGTTAGTTTGAGAAGACTTCAATACACTTAATTGTTGCAATCACCATTGCACTTCAAGAGTGCATGAGCATTGTGTGCTTGATTTTCTCGCCAAATTAAATATGAGTGTAAAACTAAACACAAAACACCATCAAACATCCAAAAACATATACAATCACACAAGCGCACAATGTTCCTTAGACCCCCTTATTCTGATTTCAAGATAGGTCTAGGACAAGAGCCACCACCAAAAATGAAACAATTTTATTATGGTTCTTACAACTCGCTTTTTAGCGTTGAACATCGTAACAAACAATTTTCTTTGACAATGAGACTTCCAACTTTATCTTCAAATATCATTGCAAACTCGTGATACATTCATTTTTTACTATAACATCGAGTTTGCATGATACATTCATTTTTTACTATAACATCGAGTTTGCATGATACATTCATTTTTTACTATAACATCAAGAGGATTTTAAAAAGACTTTTAAGTTTTAACAACTAAGCCTTCAACTAGACTTTTGTTCCCCTTTTTCAATGAAGATTTAAAGGGATAAAACATGATTTTACTTAAATGACCCTTTTTTTTAAACCAATGAGTGGCTTTTGCACAATCTAATACAAACGCCTTTTATACAAAATGTAATAGTTTGGGAAAACTGTATATTCTAATCACATACGGATGTATTGTTTTGTTTCCAAGCCATAGCACCTAACCCCAACACCCCTACTTCAAGAGTTATATTTCACTGTGGCCAACGTGGCATATAAATTTGTTTATTGAAATTTGCAACTGCTTGTGGGATTAGGGTATGCCCAAAATATATACATGTTTTATGATCTCTTGTGTTGCACGTGTGGTCTCCTCTTCCAACGGACACATGGGCTATTGATGAACTCTACTCTTTCAAGAATTTAATTGTCGAATCTATGTGTTATTGGGCAGATGCATGAAGGGCGTGCCCAATTGTTGTGTATAGATGGAATATGAGGGTGTGATCTTCAACAACGTGTTGGTTTGTGCATGAATCATATCTACTTCATGGAGCAACTATTGAGGGGAATCGACTATGAAAATACACTAGATCTTCAGTGAATGTGTGGGAATTGATTGAACGATCTCCTACCTGACTGATGAATCCCTTTTCACCCCAGTTTTTGCTTCGGAATACAATATCTGGTAGATCTAGAGTGGATTCAGATAGGTTCTGTGCCTTTTCTTCAGCAAATAATCAATCTGATGCTTCTAAATCTTCATTCCAACCCATTTTGTAGATGGCTAGCTGAAGGGAAAAACAATGCTTTATATCGCAATTGACTCGGTTGGGGAGCCTCAAAATTGCAAAACTGGAATTCAAGTCTTTTTCTTTGTCAAAGAAAACAAAAATATCAAGTTGTCCCCAGAAATTAGCAAAATTTGACTGAAAATCTTAAATAAAATTTACGCACTCAAAGATCCATCCACATCTCACAATTCTTATCCATCCGATCCGACTGTAATGTGAGTCAAGTCGAATAAGGATTCCACCCAAATTTCCGCCAAATCACATCAACCATTGTTGACTTCCCTCGAACAAGGAATGAAAAAGACACAAATTTTCAATGCTAATAGTGAAGCCTTACCGTAAAAATCATGGGTCAGGATGGCAAATATCCATTGAAATCCTTGCAAGTTGTGCCAGTATATGGGGGTAATTGTTATTTATACTAAGTAACGTATCGACTGGACAACACATAGACTACTCTGATCAACAACAAAGCTAATCCCCATAGCATTGATGACAACACATACACTATTCTGGATGGATCAACAGGTTGACTCAGAGCAAAACTAAAGAGCAAATTCAAGTGATCGATCTGGATCTATGTGCTGGCAGATTCATCTGTGTTGATCGTTGTGAATGCATATCACTTCAGATCTGTGCGGATCTCAATTTTCTTATAGATCACACAATCCGCTTTACACTAGAAAGTGACCAGATTGCATGGTTCTTCTTGTCTCTAATCAAACTCAATTCATTATAATAAACTACTGTCTCACTTGAGTGCAATATATTCCAGCCCGAAGCTAGTGACAATGAGGTGAAGATTCATTGCTATGGATCTTCAATGATAGGCCTCCAAATGCAGATCTCAAACTGAGAATTAAATCCTTAATCTAATTTACAACAGCTATTTCATTTTATTTGGTGATTAAAAAAATAGGTTGCATGAAAAAATGGATAGAATTGCTTTACCAAATTCACTTTCCTTGTCTAGATGCTCCTCTACCACTGCATACTCATCTCAGCAACTTAACATCAAGATCTTCCATGGAAAACTACCATGGTGCTATCATGCCCTTAAGACCATAAGAGCTCTGGTACCATGTTAACAAATAGAGCACAAGCAAGACAATACAAGAACTGGAGAAAAAGGCTTTATGCCATTCTCTTCACATGTATTGATCTCATGATATCAATTTATAATACATGGACTTGACCACTTCTAGATCTATATCTCACTGACAACTCATCAGTGGATCACGACAACACCTCATCAATAGATAAGGATAACAACTCATAAGGAGATGGTCTCGGACTTTGTGGTTGTCTAGAGACTCACAGTCTAACATAGGCATCAAAAATCCAAATTTTCAAGTTGTAGAAATTATGCCTAGAAAAATTCTCAACATCCACAATTAGATTTCTTCCCAAGTAGGAGCAAGAGTTAGTTACCTTGCTCCAAAATCACAACTCACTATTTTCTTGGGAATGTAAAAACATGAAAGGGATCTATCCCAACATCTTCACCCACACCATATTTACATTTAGGATGGTTCCCAACCAAAAAGAAAACCCCAAAGAAGAATGAACATTTCCCTTAAGGACATTCTCAACAATGACCTATAGAAATTGCTTATTACTCATCTATCCTGTATCTTCATGGAGCATTTTGAATCGTTAGCCTTTATTAGCTACCAACTAAAATCAAAATGTTGATTTCAACTTGTGGATGACACCTTTGTCAACTGGCCCCATGAACATTCTTCCCTTAATTCGTTTCACGACCATCTTAATAGTTTATCCCCTCATATCCAATTTACGATGAAAATTGAGCAAGACAATTTTCTTCATTTTTTGGATGTTCTAATTACTCGTCAACCGAGTGGCTCCCTTTCCCATCAAGATTTTCGAAAAAAGACTCGTACTGATAGATACCTTCATCCCCAATCCCACCACCACCTGGCTCAAAAGTCTAATGTCCTCAAAACTCTTATTTCTAGAGCCATTCAAATCTCTACTCCCCAACACCTAAGCAAAGAATGAACCCACCTCACTAAAGCCCTTCAATAGAATGGCTACTCCCTTGCCCAAATCAATAAATCTTTCTAAACTGTTCTCCAACCTAAAACCAAAAGCACATTGTCCCCCCCTCTTTACCGTGGTTAAATTTCTCCTCCTTAAATTCATGCCATCACTGATCAATTATCCAAAATCCTAGATAAAAAGAACATTAAAACTCTTTTAAACCTCATAAAACCCTTAAGCAATTATTCAAAAGTGTCAAAGATAGATCTGACCCTTTCCTCTCTCAAGGCATCTATCAAATTCCCTACTCGTGGCAAGTCCTACATTGGTCAAACTAGTTGCTCAGTGCAAACTCGCCTCAAAGAGTATATCGCAAATACCTTTCATAATTGCATTTCAAAATCTGCAATTGTAGAGCACTCCCATATGACTAGGCACTTAATTTGTTTTGACCAAACTAAAATCCTAGCATCCACCCCTCGTTACTCTTGTTGTGTCATAAGAGAAGCCCTTGAAATTGATAAACATCCCAACAATTTTAATCGAGAAGATAGCTATAAGCTAAGCCAATCCTGGTAGTTGTAAACTAAAGACAGATCTAACCCTTTCCTCTCTCAAGGTGTCTATCAAATTCCCTGCTCTTGTGGCAAGTCCTACATTGGTCAAACTAGTTGCTCAATCCAAACTCGCCTCAAAGAGTATATCAAAGATACCTTTTGTTGACACGTAATCCTTGGGATTGCGTTACTTGTAACATTAATTTTAAATATGAAAAGTCGTAGGTGATAGGAAGAGTCACTCGTTAGGGAAGACCAACAGTCACTTTTTGTATATTTATTGAGTTTCACATTAATGCAATCACACAAGTGTGGAGTTACATTTTCTGCCATACCTGGCCTAACCGCGGTTTCAGAGCTCGGGATAACTCCATGATTTGGTTCCTTAGCGTTTCCTTTACTTTTGCGAACAGAAAACACCTCGCCTTTGCATTCTAGTCTTTGCCATTCCGTTTGAGTGCCAATTCTTCCACAGGTCGTTCCAGTTTGCATGTCAGACTCTCGTCACACGAAACCCTAATCTCTTGCATTCCAGTTTGGCACACCTCTCTTGTTCTATTCAATCAATCTCTATTTGCTTCACCCAGAGTTCGAAACCCTAATTCGTTTTCCAACCCGTCGAATATTTTTTTCTCATGCCCACGCAAAACCCTAAGTCGCGAGACCTTGATTGTTCCATTGCTCACATTGGTGAGTTAGGGGATTGAGAGCAAAATCTCAGCCAATTCAGGAGCAAGCATCCTTTCCAGTTCAATAGCTTGTTAATCGAGTCTCCCCTGTTGATTAAGAACCACCATCGGCATCAACGCAAGTAGCACCAGTAATTATAGTTTACCTAGCCATTGACTTTGAATTAGTTTCATAATCCGTTGGAGCCCATCGACTGTTCGAGGTTAACTGAATGGTGCTCCATGAAGTCAAACCCTATATCAAAACCGTCAATTGTTCCAGGTTGATCGTTCTCTTCACGCCCATGTCGTCCCTCATTGTTCACAAAATTTAGATCACATCTTTTAATCGCCTGCTTAGAAGTCAAGTCAATATGTGTGAGTGGTAGCAGAGGGATATGTGCAAGTGTTTGAGCCTTTGTTCTTTAAGGAAGGTCAAGCGCAGTTACACGGCACTTGGGAAGAGCTTTGTAACTTAGTTTCTAGAGATGCATAGTAAATGCTTTGCATGAAGAATGGGTCTCTTTACAGTTCAAGCATTGAACACAAATCGCCCCATGGATTTGTACAATTCAGATTTTTTATTGGTATTGTTGCTCCGAAATTGTTGAAACCCTCGCCCTACAAGGACGAGCAATAGCGTGATAGATTGTTTATAGGATCCTCTCCATCAATCTCAGCTCTACAATAGCTGCAAGGACGAGCTGGAGTTTTTCTCAAGGGTGAAGAAGATAAGTTTCTACACAACCAGCTGCCAATAAAGCATTGTATTCATTCTAGTGCCAAAAGATGCATTTGCTCATTACCATCGTCGGCGTGGTGTTGACCAATAAAGAGAACTATAGAGAATGGTACAGAAAGATCGAAAGCACTTTGATCTTCAATGACTTGTGGAATGCCATTTGTGAAGCAGCAGTAGTCAATGAAGAAGAAGTCGAATTAGTTGCCACAGAAGACGAATCAGAAGCGAAGCTGCAGAGTAGCAGACTGAGCAGCTACAACCGAGGTTTCAGGACCCGCATAGTTCCTTGCAGGAGGAACGAAGTTACCTCCCTATCGTCTAGCAAGTCAGGTGACCACCTCAGTCATCTCCAAAGCTTACTTCCAGTACAGCTCAAGGGTGCGGTAGAACTTTGAATTTCTGCTCCGGATACAACCCAGATCAGGAATGAAACCTCCAACCTGAACCTCCACATCTTCATCCTCTCAAAATTCCCTGATTTGGCGAACTTCAACCTCAAGATCTTTCATTTTGTCTTCCTCTGGGACAAAATCCTCATAAAATTCGGCAACATCAATGGCAGCGTTTGTTGCTCAGGAAGGCTTCACTGAGTGAGAACGGGAGGGTTTCCTTCCTCTGGGAGCCATTTCTAGACTAGCGAAAAGGAGAATTAAACTAGTTACAAAATCAAGAGCAGAGGGGGCGATGGTCAATATACCAAAATTGAGATGAATCTGAATCCCAGCCATCGCAGTCCTAATTTAACGAGCTCATAATCGAAGTAAAATCCCTTGGGTTACCCATAACAACTTCCTTGATCGAGCTAATCATGAGGGGGGAGGTGATTAGAAATCGTGGACGCTTCCTCTTCATCATGCAGTTGATTATGCTCATCGGTCGAATGACGTTGCCCACCTCCATTCATGATGTTATTGCTGAACCTAGGTATTGAGCTAGCCTCATACCTTCATGTGAATGCAAGGTATGAATGGGACGGTCCTCTTCCCCCGCCTGTTCATAATTACCATCCATCCTTTAAGACCTCGAAAGGACCCCAACATGCACAGGCATATCGTCTGAAACAATCTCCAACGTGACAAGTGTAGGAAGTTGTTGGAATCCCGCGGTCGTCTGGTGTCTCGAGCAAGGCACCTTCTCGATTGAGCCCCACCATACTATCATGGGAACTAGCAAGCACCCCATCCGGGGAATGGAGATCAGCTTCAACTAGAGAGAGGCAAGATTGTCGCAAGGAAAGGTTGGGAAGCTCATCCCGTCTAACATCAAAGTGATTATCAAGGCCAGCACTAGCTAAAAGGTTCACCTCACGCTTTACATGGGAGGGAACCAAGCCTAAGATGTTCGTTATAAGAGAGCCTAATAAATCAATCAGAGCCTCCAATCACAAAGGCTGGAAAGTTTAGAGGAAGAAGAGCCCCATTGGAGTTTAGTTAGCAAGTTGATGATGAGTTGGGAGTCCCCCTCCACTATGAGTTGATGGTACCTATTTTTGTGGGCGATTTGAAGACCTTTAATCAAAGCCCATAATTCAGCAGCATTGTTGGAATTGATTCCTAAATTGCCTCAGAAGATACGAAGAATTTGACCATTACTATCTCTCAAGATGCCTCCATAGTTGGTCGGCCCAGGATTATCTTTAGAAGAACCATCGAAATTCAGTTTAATACAACATGGTTGGGGAGGGGACCAAGAGAAGGGGTAGAAGGTTTAAGGGGGCGAACAAGGGAGGGGAGAGAGGGTGAGGAGGTTGAGGATAACCAAAAAGAAGGGAGGTGGTGCTCTTGAGGAGAACAATGAAAGTCTGCAGGGTCCCAATTTTCCTTGGAAATAATCTCCTCAATATTATGCTTGATCTTCCTCCAAATTACCCCCAGAGTTTGGAATTCATCCTTAGATTCTGCGGTTACACTCTTTCCAGAATTCCCAAAGGATGAATCCTGGAAAGAGCAGCCAAATGCGATTAAGGATTGGATTGATGAAGCAGGTATCTCGCCAAGAGGAGATTATGGATCCGATAGAGTTCTTGATGCAATCTAATTGTTTGAAAGCAATAACACCTTGATCCCAAAGAGAGTTACTGAAGGAACAAGTGTTAAGGAGGTGTTCCAATCTCTCTTCATGTTGGGTGCAAAGGACACATAACCCAGGCCCCTTGAAGCCTCTTTTACATAGATGATCCCAGGTGAGAATCTTTTTGAGCACTACTTGCCAAAGAAAGGTGGCTACTTAAAGCCAGAGATTTTTCTTCCAGATGTCTTCCTCTGGGAGTTCAAGGTGATGAGCCGCTAAACGATGGGCTTCTTTGATAGTGAAGTTCTCAGTCAATCGATATCCCCATCTTAGCTTGTCTTCCAAAGTCTAAGGGAGGACTCGGCGTCAAGGATCCTGATATTCTCAACAAAACTTTGGGGGCCAAAACGTGGCGGAGATGGCTACAGCAGAAAGGGGAACCGTGGAGTCGACTTTGGAAGCAAAAGTATGCAAATCAGTTAGACCATACAAAACTTATTAGGATGATAGATACTTCAATTGGTTCCCTAATCTGGAACTCAGCCTAGCAAAATAGTTGGCTAATTCAGCAGCACAGCTTCTAGGAAATATGTAATGGACAAGCAACTCTCTTATGGGAAGATTCTTGATAGCAACTTCCATCTATTCAATCCGATCAGCGTCTAAGCCTCCTAAAATTAATCCTCCAAACTCTCCTCGGGCAACAAGTTAGAAATTATTGGGCCAACACTTCTGATGATTCGAATTGGCATACCTGGTACATAAATCAGGACCACATTCCCCTCCAGTTTTGACCCCAACTTCAGTCCCTATTACAGCTCTTAGACTTTGGAAGACAAAAAATGGTATTCCAAGCTACCAAGGCCCATTTCTTTGAAGACTGGGCAAAAATGGTATTCCAGGCTACCAAGGCCCATTTCTTTGAAGACTAGGCTCCTTGCCAAAGGAAGTTTCTTTGAATGCTTCTGATTGCCTTTAATATTCATTTTGGGGGCTGCTAATGCTGAAAAGAGATATAATGGAATCGCTTGAAGAACAGATTTGAGAAGCACCAATCTACAGGCAATGTTAAGGGACTGAAAGGTCCAGTTCGAAAGCTTCTTACTGAGTTGAGAAAGGAGGTCTTCCCAAGAGCTATTATGGACTCCTGAAGTAAGCAAGGGGACCCCAAGATATTTGGCCAGAAGGAAGCTTCTTGAGAACCCAAGAATACGAGTGATATGAAACTGAACAGAGAGGGGGGTATTGAAAAAGAAGATTGGGGATTTGAGATGGTTAATGGAGGTACCAGAGGCTTCCATGAAGTTATCAAGAACCTTTTTGAAGGATTGGGCTTCACGCGCAAAGGGATACCCATCAACATAGTGTCATCAACAAACTAGTTATGCGTCAAGGGATCAGCGAAATGATGGAGAGACAGACCTTGGATTTTATGATCTTCTACCGCAGCCTTAAGGCTTCGCCCAAGCCCTTCAGCCATCAGAATGAAAAGAAGAGGAGAAAGGGGGTCACTTTGTCTGATACCTCGGGAGGGGCGAAAGGGTTGAGAGGGAGAGCCATTGATCAAGAGGGAAAAAAATGTTGAGGAGATGAGGCCCATGATCCATTTGACCCAATCCTTATGGAATCCAAAGGCAAGGAGGATTTCCTTGATGAATTTCCAGCTTAACTTGTCAAAGGCTTTGGACATATCCAGTTTAATGAGCATCCACGGGGTTTTGGTGGCTTTCAGGGAGTGAGCAACCCCATCAGCCAGTAGAATATTGTCTAGGATTTGGCGACCCTCCACGTATCCAGATTGCTCCGAGGCAACCAGGGTGGGTAGGAGGGGTTTGAGGTGTAGAGAAATAACTTTAGAAATGATCTTGTAAATAACATTGCAAAGGACAATGGGACAAAATTTGTTGGGGTCAACAACCTTCTCTTCCTTAGGAATTAGAGTAAGAAAAGTGGCATTCAAGGCATGAAGAACCCCTGAGACTCTCTGAGATTCCTGAACTAGCACTAAAACATCCCATTTAATAATTGACCAGCAGTGATGGAAAAAATCAGAGGTGAATCCATCTCGACTAGGAGCTTTGCCTGTCGCCAAACTAAAATTGGTTGCTTCAACTTCAAATAAGGAGATAGGCCTTAGAAGAAGGGTGTTTTGATCCTCAAGATCAGGTGAGGGATCTTTTGCGTTATAGTTTGAATGGATTCCATACGATTTAGTTTAGGCTCGGTGAGCAGTTCTTGAAAAAAAGAGGTTAGCTCTTGCTCAATTTCTGTATGAGAGGTGAGTTTATTACCTTGACTGGAGATAAGATGAGTGATGCAGCTGGAGTGACGTCGTTGGATCATTGAACAATGAAAGAACTTGGAATTACGATCCCCTTCCTTCAACCATTGGATCCGCAATTTTTGCCTCCAGAGAACTTCTTCCTGGTTTTTCCTTTCCTCAATTTGTTTTGCCAAAACCTTTTCTTGATGCGCCATCTCTAGAGACCTTCCCTGTAAGATGATTTGTTGTTGAACCATCTCCATCTGAGAGTTTAGGAGCTTCTAAGCTTGGAAGATATCCCCAAAAACAGTCTTATTGCAGATTTTGATATGTTGCTTGAGGGTCTTAAAACTGTAAATTTTTCAGACCCCAACCCAGTTTCAGTCTCGCTGTTTTTTCAGCCAAAGTTAAATGCCAAACCCAGTTTCAGCACTGTTTCAGCATATGTTTCAGAATTGTTTCAGCATATGTTACAGCACTGTTTCAACATATGTTTCAGCACTATTTCAGCATATAAAAACTTAACAGAAAATAAACTTCAGAACTGAAACATGAGGATTCTGAACATCGTTTTCAACGTAGAAATAAAATATCAGCAATATGCAAAACTCAGAAAATATAGACACAAAGATTTTCGGTCTAACTTCGACCCTTGAAAAACCCACAAGGGGAAAACCAGTGAGAGGGGGCTTTTTATTATTTATGAGCTTCTGAGAAATTTCTTTTACAGCATATTCATCTTTAGAAATTTACACAAACTTATTTGGACTTTCTTTTGCAAAATCCTTCTGAACAATCCTGGAAAATGCTCCTCGATTTCTGTCCCAGAAATCCGTACAACTGTACAGCTGTCCCAACAATTAATGCTATACAGACCGTCTCAAAATTCGTGCCAAAACTCTACTAAAACTGTACGAAAAAACCAGCATGAACAGCTCCTTGTAAACCGTGTTGTATGGCCCTCAAAATTCGTGCCAAACTGTACGAACTGTACAGAAATACACTCGGAAATTTATTGCAGCAGTTACCTCGATTTCTGTGCCAATAAATGTTGTACGGCAGCCTTGGAATGCATGCCAATACTCTCAGAAATTTCAGTTGCTGTCCTCCTCAATTTCTGTGCACATTAAATGTTGTATGGCCTCCACAAATCCGTACGGTACGGCCTGTTCTTCCTTGCTGTCTGCTGCCTTGAAAACCGTGCCAGTTCTTTGCCTTGGGATGCGTGCTCTCCTTCAGCAAATGCGGTCTCTTTTCTTCAGCTCGACCTCTCTCTTGCTCTCTCTTGTTCTCTCAACAAAAATGCTTGAACTTTCCAAGAATGGGTGCGCCCTCTTGCCCAAGTCGACCTCATGAGGGAAGGTGAAGGGTTTTCTAATCTAACGGTTGAGATTAGATTAGATGGGTGGCTGAGATTTGGTGTCTCTTCACTCACCCTCACTTTAGTCATAAAGTCACCTTTTAATTTGCATCTCACAAATTAAATGACTAGGACCCACATTAGGCACTTTCTCCCCCTTAGGCGCCTAGGGAAGATAAACACTTGCCTTGGTACTTTATTTAATTTAAAAATTTAACAAAAACGTTGTTGAAAGCGATACATAAGGGAACCCTTGTTTTGTGTAGACCCTTCCCACCAGGATTTGATATTGATTAGGAAATCTGGGTGAGAAAGCCAAAACTTCTCAGACCGAAAGGGTTTTTCCTTGGGTTTGAGAGTGTCGAGGGAAAGGCATATGGGCCAATCGTCTGATCCTGCAGCAGGGACGATGGTGGCTTCCATGTGCATGCCAGTGAGCATAAGAGATTCAGAGATTAGAAATATATCTAGTTTGCAAGCCACTTGTTGAGAACCACCACGGCGATTTTTCCAGGTGAAGGTGCCATTACTGGTCTCTAGATCAATAAGATGTTGATCTTGAATAAAATCTTTGAAGGCCAGGTGCTCCTGGTCTAATCGATGGAGGCCTCCTTTCTTTTCTTCCAAAGCAGGGATGAGATTAAAGTCACCGCCCAGAAGCCAGAGGTGAGAGTGGATTAGATCTGTTGCATTATATAGTTATTGCAGGAAGTGAAGCTTTTCCCCTAACTGTTGAGGTCCATAAACGTTGGTGATGAAGCATGTGGTCTCTTCCCCCAACGGCTGGAATTCTGCCGATATACTATATTTTTTGCAACAGAAGTTTTGTATGAGAACCTTGTCTAGATTTAAAAGAAGCGCAAGGCCTCTTGTTGTTCCTGTAGAGTCTATAGCCATAGAACAGCCTGCTCCCCAAATTTTGGATAGGATGATTTGGAGCATTTCCCTTGAGCACTTAGTTTCTTGCAGAAGCATAATGTCTGGCGATTCTGCATGTATCTTGTTTCATAAGAGTGTTTTCTTACTCTTACCATTGAGTCCACGAATATTCCAGGAGATTAATTTCATTGGAAACTTTGAGAGGGTTGGAAAGTGTCTGTGATCAGGGCGTTCTGACCTGAGTTCACAAAGATGTCACCAATTTCCTATAGCAGTTGAAGGTTGGATTTTCGTCATCTTCTCTTGTCTTCCTTCTGGTTTTTCTTGGGCTTGAGCTTGTTGGGTTGAATGCCTAGGTTGGGATTTGATGTAGTGGCCCCAGAGGGTTCTGGAGTCTCCCTTCTGCGCTTGTGGAGGGCCTTTCGAACAAGTTGAATGTGCTCCGAGGGGATCGATTCCATATCCTATTTTCGAACTACATCCACAATACTTTGTAGGTCAATCCCATCTAGCTCCATTTCGTCCACTTCCAAATCATGGCTTTCCTCGATTGGGAGCATCATAGGGGCATCTTCTAAAGAAGGCATTTCAGGGGGAGCCACAGTAGTTTTAGGATTTTTTGGTTCATCAGAAAGGGGAGGGTTCTTGGATTTTCTAGTTTTGGGGAAGTCAAGGCCTGAAGTTTATGCTATCACAGTATCCAAGTCCAGTGGGAGGGGGCTGATGGGATCAAAACGATTCTTGGAATTCAGATCTTTGTGCTGCCCAGAGGGACCATGGAACGAGTAGGAATTTTAGTGAAACCTTCCTCATCCAAGTTGGGGTATGCTTTAGAGAGTTTAAGTGGGTTTAGAAGGGGACAGTCTCTGTAATGATGTCCATGTTCATGGCATCGACGGCAGCAGAAAGGAATGAACTCATAGTCCAGGGTTTGGATCCATTCTACATCCCGAAAGAATAAGCGGATAGAGTCTGGAATAGGAATGGGAACATTCATATAAATGCAGATACGAGCACAAGTTGTATAACACCCTTGTCTAGTGGCTTCTAAGGATTTTACAAAAGTTCCTAAGGTATTACCGATTCCAACCAAGATTTCTTCTTCCCAGTGTTCACATGGGAGAGAGTAAAGGCGAACCCATACAAGCAAAGGAGAAGTCCTCTTTCTCTGGGTTTAAATTGTCCTTCCAAAATCGCAGATGAAGACCAGTAGAGCGAAAGAATTAAGGCCCTCCTTCAAAGATTTTGTCCCGTTCCTGAGGGTTTTCAAAGATAACAGTACAGAACCCCTTAGAGCCTAGCTTTAAATCAATATGATAAGGGTTTCCAACGGGAGTTGATCCAGGCAACCAGATCTTTCTCATTCGACACTTACCAATTAGCGCGTAATCTTTCATGTGTTGTACATATCCCCCCAACGTCTATGAGTGGATTTCATACATAGGCATTTCTGTGGTGGCCTTCGAGATGCAGTGTTCGAGTTTCCAATGCACGCTACTTGCAGAAGCTTGTTGTACATCTGGCATGGACTCCTTGAGCTACGGAGTTTCTGATCCAGGAATGTCGTCAATTGCAAAATCGGGATTTGGGGGATCCAGCCCAGAAGGAACAATACCTGCTTGCATGTAATGTGGAGAGGTTGGGGGAGGGAGGCATGACCCCCCCTTTGGCACCATTAGTGAGAGTTATGACTTGTTGCAAAGGTGAGACAGGGCAAAACCCTAGCAAAGCCGAGGTGAGTCGTCATATTGCTTCTATTAATCACTCCTATAATACTTTGAAGAGATTAAATGACTTGTATGACACACACTCAGAAATGGAACTTATACAACTGATGGTGAAGCTCTTCAACCTAGAGTTGAAGAATGATGATCCTATGACTTTAGCCTCTGAGATCAAAGCCATAATGCATGACATTGATGCCAATGGGGTGAAGATAGACCTCCCTCTCATAGCCTTCATTAAGGCCTCTACCCTACATATCCTCACTACCTTGAATCTCTGCAAGCTAGCGGTCAAATGAAATCCATCACATTTGACAAGTTGGTAAAGAAAGTTGTAGAACGTGAGAAAGCCTTTGGAAATAAGTCAATTCATTCCACTAGTGAGACCGTGTGCCTTGCTTAGAGAGGTAAGAATCAATCACATGATTCTTCTAAAGGAGAAGGCAGCAAAAGAGGACGTGCAAGAAAGACTTTCAGAGGCAGGGGGGTAGACAAAACCATGGTGATAGATCCAATCTTCACTATACCCGTTGCAAAAAGAATGGGTCACATGAAACAAATGACTGGAAAGTTCCATGGGAGAAGATCAAAGAAGACAAACCGAATCAGAAAGAGGACAAAGGTAAAACTTTAGAACCAGCAAAAGGTAAACCACCTAAACCTGCTCATTACATTGTTTCCCATTGCAATATAGGAGTAACTGAAGATTTTTTTAACACTTCATATACTCCTTGGAGAGATGCATGGCTTCTTAACACAGGTGCAACCTCCCACATGAAATTACGAAGAGACTTCTTCGAAGACTTCAATGAAAATGTAGATGGCATAGTGTATTTTGCAGATAAATATAGTCTCAAACCTTCAGAAATGGGCACCATCAAACTTAAGTTGCCTGGATTCTCATATTTTCTTCTGCATAATGTGCTCTATCTTCCTGATCTGCAAAGGAACTTGTTGTCCCTTGTGCAAATCCGACAGTAAGGCCACTCTATTCATATCTTCAATGGAAAAGTTGAAATAAGGAAGGAATTTGACAAAATGGTTGTCATGACCATGATGGAAGATGGAAACTGTTGAAGCTGAAAGGGACATCTGCTCATGAACAGAATTTTGCATATCTCTCTCATCATGGTGAAGGTATACTTCCATCTTGTCTTTTGTGACATGCTAGATTTGGTCGTACTAATTATGACAGCCTTCATGTATTAAAAATGAATGGTGTTTATGGTTTGCCTACTATTCCTATGAAATTGAAGCAATGTGATGCTTGTATCCTTGGAAAGCATAGCAAACAACCATTTCATGATTATATTTCCAGAGCATGTAGAAAACTTGAACTAATTCATTCTTATTTATGTGGCCCTATGCATGTTCCTTCTGCAAATGGCAATAAATATATAAAGTTTTGGCAATAAATATATCATGTCTTTTATTGATGATTAAACCAAGATGTGTTGGGTGTACTTGCTAAAAGATAAATCACAAGATTTTGAAACTTTTAAAAAATTTCATGTATGGATTCAAAATGAAGCTTGGTCTCGTATTGGCTCTCTTCACACTGATAATGGAAAAGAATATACATCTAATGAATTTGAAAGCTACCTTCACCAACATGGGATCAAGCATCAAACCACAGTTCAATAAAATCCTCAACAGAACGATGTAGTTGAACGAATGAAGATGACACTCCTAAATATGGTTTGTTCCATGATGTTTTTCAAGAATGTAAAATTGATGTTTTGGGTTGATGCAGTTCTATGTGCAGTTTATGTGAAAAAAAGGTGTCCATCTCATGCTCTTGAAAACAAGACTCCTTATGAAATATGGTATGGCCGCATTCCTTCGGTGAGGCATCTCATGGTCTTTGGTTCCACCTACTATACCTTGATTCCTAAGGAGCAAAGAAGCAAGCTTGATGCAAGGAGTTGAAATTGCATCTTCTTGGGGTACTCAAATACCACCAAGAGATGTCGTCTTTACGATGAGACAAACAAGAAATTCATCCTTTCCAGAGATGTAATCTTTCTTGAATCCTCCAAGAATGACGAAACTATTGAGAGGCAGCTTGATCATCTGGACAAATTCACTCGTGGAAAGACATATCATGAATATGGTGACGAGATTCCAAATCTTGAAGGGGGGATCCCTATCTTGGGTCAATCTCTCAAATCTCCCTTTGAAGCACCATCTCCCAGATCACTCGTGATCATCCGCTCCCAAGAGTTTGATCTTCTTCTGTTTTTCCAATCAGCTCCAAAAGATTCGCAGTAACTCCCAGCATTTGAGATTCTGAAATGATTCTCGAGTGCTAAGCTTTCCTACCACGTGTGCTTGTTGATGATGCTCCTGCATCATACTCCCCCTGGACAAAAATTCATGGACTCCTGTCCATGAGTTCCTGCACCGACTTTCCATGCTTTTGGATATCAGCTTCATTTTCCCAACTGGCATCTTCTATTGGGTGTCCCTTCCACTTGACCAGATATTCAAGATGGGTCTTCCTCCTGGTCTTCTTGCTAATCCTCTGATCAATGATCTTCTCCATCTATGGTTTTTCTGCTATAGGCATTTGTTTCTCTCGCTGAATCTTCTCTTGAACTTCTGATCCCATAAAATCATATTCCCTGTAAGGGTACAGGTCTGAAACGTTGAATATGGGTGATATGCCCACATCATCTAGAAGCTCAATCTCATAGGCGTTTGCACCAAACTTCCTTAATATCTTACATGGCCCTATCTTCTTCATCTTCAACTTGTTATATGTTCCCCTAGGGAACCTTTCTTTCCTGAGATGTGCCAGAACCTGATCTCCTACTTCAAATTGAAGTTCTCTGCGATGTTGATCAACTCTGCGCTTGTATTCTTGGCTAGAGCTCTGCAACTGTCCTCTGATTTGGCTATGGAGTTTTTGCATTTCTGCAACAAAAACTTCTGCTCCAGCGCTTCTAATCTCATTCTGTTCTAAGTCTCTCAACTCAGATACTCCCCAGGGTTGCATTACATACAGTATTTGGAATGGGCTCTTTCCAATGCTTCTGTTTGGCGAGTCGTTGTATGCAAATTCGGCTTGTGGCAGAATCTGATCCCACTGGTTATGATGCTCAGTGACCAAACTCCTCAATAAGTTTCCCAAACTTTTGTTCACCACCTCAGTCTGCCCATCTGTCTGAGGGTGATAAGTTGAGCTGAAGAACAAATCTTCTGTCCCCAACTTCTTCCACAGTGTTCTCCAAAAATGACCAACAAATTTAGTGTCTCGGTCCGAGACAATGCTCCTGGGTAGTCTGTGAAGTCTCACAACTTCCTTGAAAAACAGATTTGCAACGTGTTGCGTCACTGGTCTTCTTTCATGGTATAAAGTGTGCCATCTTTGAAAACCTATACACCACCACAAATATGGAATCACATCCTCTTTGTGTTCTTGGCAGTCCCAACACAAAATCCATGCTTATTGCATCCCAAGGCCTCTCTGGTATTGGCAATGGTTTATACAATCTAGTGTTCTATCTTTTTCCTTTTGCATGTTGGCAGATTCTGCATTTGTTCACAAACTTTGTCACTCCTTTTCTCATACCTGGCCAATGGTATGAACTGCTCAACTGTGCAAATGTCTTATCATGGCCGAAATGTCCATCCAATCCTCCACTATGCTTTTCCTTCAAAAGGTTGTCCCTCATTGAACATTTTGGTATGATAATTGATTGCCCTTGAATAGCAATCCCTCTTGAATCATATACTCTGCCCACTGACTCCTATCTCTCAGCACAGGATTCACACATGCTTCGTATGCCTCCTTGAAATCTGCATCATCACAATACATATCCTTCAGGTGTTCAAACCCCAAAGTCTTCACTTGAAACTCCTGCAAAATCAAACATCTCCTGCTCAATGCATCAGCAACTTTGTTAGCATTCCCAGCAATATGTTTTATGACAAAAGTAAAATTCTGCATGAACTCAACCCATTTTGCATGCTTCTGATTCAATTTTTCATGTCTTGTTATGAATTGTAAAGCTTGGTTATGGCTATACAAGACAAATTCATGTGGGACAAGGTAATGTCTCCACTTCTTCAGGGCTTGAATTATGGCATAAAATTCCTTATCATATGTGGAGAATTTTCTCTTAGTCTCATTCAGCTTCTCACTGAAATAGGCAACCGATCTATTATCCTGGCTCAAAATGGCTCTGATTGCAACTCCACTTGCATTGCATCTCACCTGAAATGTCTTTTCAAAATTTGGCAAGACCAGAATGGGTCATTCTGTTATCTTCTCCTTCAGTGTATTGAACCTCCTCTCGGTCTCCTCTGTCCATTTAAAAGACTTGTGCTTCTTCTTTACTGTATCCATCATTGGTGCACAAATTCCACTGAAATCTCTGATGAACTTGCTATAAAAACTTGTTAATCCATGGAAGCTTCTTACCTCAAACATGCTTCTCGGTGACGGCCATTCTTTGATTGCTTTCACCTTTTTTGGATCCATCTTCAGCTCATTTGAAGAGATCACAAAACCCAAGTAAATGAGTTTTGTCTTCATAAAAGAGGACTTCTTCAGATTTATCAGCAGCTTCTCCTGCTGTAGTCTTCTCATCACTAGTGTCAGGTGTCTCAAATGCTCCTCTTTAGTATTGCTAAAGATCAATATATCATCCAGATATACAACCACAAACTTGCCAATGAAATCTTTCAGTATTTCATGCATCAACCTCATAAAAGTACTCGGGGCATTTGTTAAGGCAAATGGCATAACAAGCCATTCATACAAACCTTCATTTGTCTTAAAGGTTGTCTTCCATTCATCACCTTCTCTCATTCTTATCTGGTGATATCCACTTTTCAAATCTATTTTAGAAAAGAAGTTTGCTCCACTTAGACAGTCCATTATCATCCATTCTTGGCAAAGGAAATATATACCTGATGGTGATCTTGTTAATGGCTCTTGAGTCTGTACACATTCTCCATCCTCCATCTTTCTTTGGACTCAACACAGTTGGCACTATGCATGGACTCAAGCTCACTCTGACCAACCCTTTGTCTAACAATTCCTGGACTTGGTTCTTTACCTCCTCATTCTCTCGAGGTGTCAGTCTGTATGCTGCTTTGTTTGGCACACTTGCTCCTAGTATCAGATCAATATGATGGTTGATACTTCTGATGGGTGGTAATGAGTTAGGCAGCTCATCCACCACTGTGTCAGCAAAATTATCCAACAATTCCCGAATTTCTTCTGGCAAATCATCCATTGAAGTACTTGTAAGGACAACTCTGTTAATATTATGGTAGCTGCGAGAGGTATTTATCTCCACGTGTGAACCTTACGAGAATAGAAGACTCTAGAAAGCAAGAGAAAACCCTAATGAGTTGGCTAATAACCCTAGAAGTCTTGTCGGCTCAAGAAGATAATTAATATTAGGTTATTAGCCTCCAAGAGAAGAAGTTGGCCAGAAATAATAATAATATACTGAACAGACACATATCCAGAAGGAGAAGTCGGCCCCAGCAAATCTGGCAGAACCAATATAAATACAGGGCGCCAGTTCTCATTTGACAGCATTTCAAAATTGCAGTTCCCAGTTGGTGCGCACTGCAGTTCCCAGTTTGGTGCGCACGTGTGGAGGAGAGCTGCAGGTGCAGCTGCTGCAGTTAGCAGTTTCAGTGTTGGCTTGGACTATCTCTTGGCTAGGGTTTGGACTATCTGATCAGCTATTGTTGGTGCGCTATCCTTGGAGGAAGATGCGCTACACCTTGTTTGGCTATCTAGCCTAGGGTTTGCTTCCGGAGTAATTCTCAGTCAAGGTTAAGGTGCTCGGAGGGTGGCT
>JASDQU010504519.1:97457-109218 GCA_032191745.1 Picea mariana | reverse complement strand
AGTGTCACAATGAATCCCAACCACTACATTACCAATCTTCAATATTCAATGTAATGAGTAGTTAAATCTAATTGTGCACTTTTACCTGAGTAATTTGAATACATAATCTGATTTAAACTTTGATAACACAAAAAATATTATAAGTTAGAGAGGAAGTAATATCTATAGTTCCTTTACCTTTAGCAGGGACTAAAAAGAAACATGCTCACCCTATATTTTTAGTGCAACACATGTGGGTAGTGCATAGGTAGATAGCAGACCATTTTGGGCTTAAGCTTAAAAAAAAAATAGCCCTTGGATGGGATTTTGGCCGCGTTGGATAACCTCTTGGTGTGGTAAAAATATTCGATTTTTCTCTGTTTTCTCCTCACATTTTAGGTCGAAGTATATGTTTGGGATCTCTTTTCTATTCTAACTCATTATTCTAATTTTTACGGCTACCTAGATTTTCAACTACCACTCCATAACCACATCTGCAAATTATATGAATTAAGTGTAAAGTGTCTGCATTAGCATTACAAAATTTTAAGATCCGTGCATTTTAATTTTTATAATATAATAATATTTATTTATATTACAGTCAAAACCTGTCACTATCAGATAATCTATAGCTCCGTATTGTTCCCTAATTGACATGAAAATTTTTATTTTCCTACACAAATCTTTCTTTAAGCATTGTATTATAATGTAAACAACATACAAATTTTAAAATTTTAAACCAGAAAATATTATAGATTCAAGTTTCGACACTTAGATGCGCTCGTGACCAACAGATGAATTTTTTAGCATAGATTCAAGTTTCGACACTTACATATGCGCTCGCGACCAACAGCTCTACTCCGACGACAACCAACAGCTCCACTCCGACCAACAGATCCTCGGCTCCGACCAACAGATGCGCTCCGCTCCGACGACGACCAACAGCTCTGCTCCAATGATGACCAACAGCTCCGCTCCGACCAACAGATCCCCGGCTCCGACCAACAGATGCACTCGCGACCACAACTTCATACACCCTCACCACGACACAAATTTGCGAAAAACATTTCAAAGCTGATGTGTCGGTAATATATAAAAAAATCTTTCGGCCGAACTATTGTTCGGCCGAAACGTTATTGCCGCAAAAACAAATCCATCCGACCAAATTTGTACATGCAAATCGAGGGGGATGTTATTGCACCATTCGATTTGACGTTTATGTTTTCGGCCGAAAATAATATCTTTTGGACGAAACATATTATAAGTTCGGCCGAAAAAATGTTTTCCGAAATTTTGGAGACCCGATTGTCACAAAAGTGTAACCCACCTTCGTGATTTCACGCGCCAATCTTCCCAAGCATCCCAGCTTCAATAACCATCATCTCATCTGTATCACACACATATAGTCATCATGAGACAATATCATACCAATTTCATGTGGAAATTCAAATACATTTAATAAGGATATTCAAATTTTATTCCTATATGAGATTCCATCTCATAATTTTTTGTTTGTTTCAAAAATAGGATAAAGTATCTCTTATGGAATTTTGCAACACCATACTTGAGACCACTTTTCTTTCAATGCTTCCATCTTGCATTCAACCAACAAATTATTAGTATTTCATGTCCCATAAAATTCTATTGTAATACTTACAAGGCTCATAAAGTAATTTTCAAAATTGTCCATACTTAATAATTCAATCATACATATCAAACCATTTATTAAGTAGAATGAATTTCCAGCCATTAGGTTTTTCCTTACTTCAACATTATTATTTTTATTACTCTATTTCCTAAAAAAAAAAAATCTTGTAGTCACTGCTCATTTGACTCTTGACTTGCAACTTTCTTGTTGAAATGTCTAACAACTCGTGAAACATTCTCAAATCCATGAGTTATTAGTAATTAAATCATTTCATCTATTATCATAATCATTTCCCATTAATATCATATACACATGCATTCACAAAACTTCATTCCAAAAATGCATTCAAGCATAACAATTTTATCATGCATAAGTGTAGCTCTACCACTTAAAAAATATCCATGAGTGCAAATCTTCATTCATATCTATTCAATGCACCTTTGTATTGATTTCATGATGAAATTTATCTTATTCATGTATCCCACCATGGTGAATTGGAAGGTCTAGCAAATGGTCGGACACATCATCCATACATTTCCTATTTCTTGCTCAACTATTTGGATGTCTTCCTTTTTAACCTGAACATTACACCAATAATATAATTCTATGGTTCTCTTTAGTGTTATCAAAAAGGTTTCAGTCCAAACCTTAGTTAAAGTTGGAAGTTTTCCTTGGATACCTGTGTGGAACTAAATCCTTTCCATATCCATCCATGTCATGGCCTCATACATGACTAGATTTATTGACATTCATTCCTATTACAATGTCATACCCCTTGATGCTTTGGTTATTAACTCATAAGAAACAAATCCATAATATTTTATTACATCACATGTATGCATTCAAAATCCAAGCATATTTTATAGTTATTACAGGCCTCAATCCTTTACCACACCTACTGGTATTTTATTTCCATTAATGCATTCAAATTATGCAACAATGAAATTTTATATAACAAACTCTAGCTAGGGAAATTATTACCTTAATTCCCCTTCAACAATTATGCAATATAAATAAATAAAATCCATGCATAGCTTCCATTAAACAAATTTAATGCTACCTTGCTAGCTGTTATTAGTAGGAGCTTCCTTCATATGGATGTCTTCCATATGTAGAAACCCTATCAACAACACTTCCAACCATGTAATAGTTATTTCTTTCCTGGCACAAAAACTATCATTAGCAACTTCCATAATCATATATATAAGAATGGACTACTTCTAGTCATCATCATGTTATATAAATATTAACAAATCTACATTCATTACAACATATCTATATGCACTAATATTGCATCACTAACATGCTCATATCATATTTTCCCATGCTGTGTATGGTTGTCCAACAAGCCATAACATAATTGAGTCTATATCAATTGCAACAACCTCTTTCTCCATGTAACACTTTTCCTTGTGGTTATTGACTATCTCAAGTATTATTGAGTTCTAGTATCCATTTGTACTCTTGATGAAATCATTGTACATTCTTAGTTATGTCCTGTGTACTTTTGCATCCTAATCACTCTTGGTTACGTTTTGCATTTCCAACGAGATACTATGTTGATATTAAATTTTAGCATTTCTCAATTTATGGAGCAAACTAATTTATCCATTCATTGAATGAACACTTCAACACTTGTAGTTTCTTCAACCATTCTTTTTTCTTTTCCTGGCCCAATTGGCTTCAACTTGACATGCATATTCAACTTTCTGCATGCCATAATGATGCACATATGTCTTCTTCTCCAACTACATATAATTAACTTGAAGTAATTAACACTTCTTTTAATTTCCATCATAAATTCTAGTGATACTTTCAACCCCTTAAAGGTTTTAAATGGATATTTTCCACTTGAGATGTATGTTTTTATGGTACAATCTCTTTTACATTCTATACCAAGAAAAAAAAAATCTTCTTCATGGCCCCTTATTGATTTCCCTTTATGATCTTTTTTTTCATGTTTAAATTCCTATTGACTTGATATCTCTGTGCTACTTGGGAATTACATTCAACACTTTTGGATTACATAAAAAATCCTCTTCTATTGATGGCATCCCTCATGGAGTGTTTCCATGCACCCTTATTAGCTTGACATGCACCTCATTATATCTTTTTCCATTAACTTAATATGTTCAAGGTCTTGAATGCACCTTATAATATTTCTTCCCTTTATGGAAAACCCTTCTTGAAACCTTATTACATTATTTTTTATCCAATTAGTACATAATGTATAGATATATGCATCTTCTAGCACTTTTAACATACATGTTTTTCCTTACTTCACCCATGAAGTTCTAAAAGTCATACCATACTTCCACTACACTACTCTAATGATAGTAATGGAGTTACTCCCCCCACAACTATATGACTAATCCTAGGAGGACCTTCCCTTGACTCCATGTATACACCATGTCATTTTTATCAGAACACTAGCACATATACTTACTATTCCTTTTGGAACAGTTATGTCCATAAAGTACTTAATTTTTTGTACCTTGGTATGCTTCAAAGTGAATGGAACTTCATTACTTCATTCACTAATGTTCTACTCTTACCCCCATATTCCACTAAGCATTATGATTAAAATGAGTGAATTTTTTTTTGTAGTAGATCCCCAAGCCTTCATGGATACACCTAGAATCCTATCTTAATATTATCCAGTATTTTCCTTTGATCAACTTGTGAGTTATACTTGACATAAAATTATGTCTTCAAGTTCCTCTTCTCATTCCTGATAGCAAATCAAAACTCTTTCATATTCTATAAAATCATACTTCTATATTCTCATTCTTTGCATCTCCATATGAACCTATGATATATGCATTATCAGGTACTGCATATGGATTTCCCACCTAACATCCACATATGATATGCATAATTGTCATTTGGAATTTTGTTCCAATCATAGTTCCATTGAAATTATTTTATATTACTCTGTGAGTATTGACATTTTGGTTGGTAACTTCCTCAAGAAATCATTCCACATTTGGTATTCCCATTGGCATATAGAGTTCTTCCTCAAACAATAATTTCATTAGGGGTTCCCCATGTCACTTATTGAACCTCATAGTTGATCTAAGAACTTCTTAAATAAACCTCTTGTTCCTATTGAATATCTATCTCTATTCTTTTTTCTCTTATCTAGAGGAGTTACTTGCATTTGCATTGTTATATTAATAATCATAACAATTGAGACAAATGCATACAACCACATTTGATAGTTAAAATTTATGATATAAAATTTTGGGATGTATGAATACTCTTCCCCTCTTAATACCACCATAGACATTCTTGTAACTTAATGGAAATAATGCTATTCAAATCACAATTATTTGTGATAACGTGGACTCCTTGGTCCAATACCCTTCCAATTACTACCTTCTTTCTAAATTCTGAGTTTTCAGCAAAAAGTTATGGCCATTTGAATATTACCCAAAAACTCCTTCAACTAGGTGCAATTTTTAAATAAGATGATGCATCCTTGCATCTGATCCTTTGACAATTTGATAGGATCTCAACTAAGTTCCTTCAGAATCATATTTTTGACAATTTAGCCATGTTTCATCATCATTTAAGCCACGGGATGCTAAATACATCATACTGAAGTTTTAGGCCAATTAGTAATTTTGGTCCTGAATGCTACAATTATCCAAAATGGATCTAGGAAGGCCTAAAAATAAAATTTCTCGTAATAGGAAGAAACTAGCACCATTTCACCGAGCTCGTCGCATCGATTCTGGCCATATATTTTTTTTTCTGAAAATAGACACCATATACAAAAGTTATCGTGTTCTGATTCCTTTCCCAAACATGTAAAAAAGTCAAAAAAGTTAACAGACAACAGGTAGTACTATTGAATTCAGTAGTACGTCAGTAATATGTGGTAGGTGAGATCATCATGAAGTCATGATGAAGTCAGCTAGGACACGTGGAAACACTAGGGCGTGCCATGTGGCAATTATTTTTGGCATTTTCAAGGCTGAGTTTCACATGTACGGAAGTGACACATGGTGGTATAGACATTGACGTGATTATATGTGGTAGGCTCTAGGCATGACACATGGCTTTATGGATGTGACATGGCAGTAGTGCAAGCATGACACATGGCAGGTATGATAGTGACGTGGTAGGATGACAAGATGACGCGTGGCATATGGGTTGACTATGCAGTTGACAGGGAAGATGACTGGGAAGGGTAATTGTGTAGTGACTAGATTGTATGATCTCATCTAGAGGTGATATGTGGCCCAATCACATGGTGTCATGTGGCACCCTAGATATGGCCAAGGTTGGTTGGTCAAAAAGGTTGTTGTGCTCTGAGGGGATTGAACCCCTAACCTTTGATCATGCCAATAGACTACACCAAACGTGATAGCCACAATGGTGCACATGCCACTTGTTTAAAAATATGGTCGCAATATTATTTAAGTGGTTAGTGGACACATTTTTTGGATAAACCCCGGTCGGCGGGGGGCTAGCCACGTGACCAAGGGGCGCTAAACCAAGAGCCAAGGAAGAGAACAAGGGTACGACCCTGCACATGGCCAGATTTCACTTCCCATATGACTAAGTGCCAAAGAGAAAGGGGCACTTGCACCTAATGTTTCCCAATGTTGGTTAAAATATTTATTATATGGATTTGTTTTGTATTATTCAGCTGATTTTATTGGATTTTTTCCCAAAATTAAGGATTTGAAGCCCTTTTTGAGGCTAGATATTGGGAGGAAGTTGGGATATGATCCCCAACTTAAGATATATATAAATCAAAGTATTTTTACAGTCCAATAAGGTTTGTATTATAAGAATTATTAATAATTTGGAATCTTAAGCCATTTTTATGCAAGGAAGCCATTGAGGAAGAGAACATTGGACACCATTTTCGGGAGCTACGTCAACATTTTTCAGTGTCGTTAGTTGTGTTGGATTATTTAGTTTGATAAGAACACATCCACATGAGTTTGCAATCCATTTGAGATACTTCTGATGTAATTTAAAAGATCATTTTCAGATCAAGTGGTATCAGAGCAGGTTGACAGTTAGTTGTTTGAGTTTGCATGATTACCAGGGAAAAGTTAAGTCATGGTGAAGGTGAGCTTGTAGAAGGGGATCCATATATTTGATAAATAAAGAGGACTTCCCAAAGTTATAAAATGGCATCGAAAGAATGACTTTCTCAAAACGAAAGAGAGTTTCAAAGAATTTTCTTTTCCATGTCAGAGATGGTAAATGTGTTTTATGATGATTACTTGAAACAAAATAGGCATTTTCAAGGGGAATATTCAAACAAAGACAAAAGTGAAGAAGGAGAGGACCCTCCTAAACCTCCTCCTTGACCTTGTACATCTTCTTATTCTTCTTCTTCTTGAAGTACAAGTTCAAATTCCACTCCAAGAAAACATTCTCATAAACATAAGCCTGATATGCCATTACTTAAGGTTGATGTAAAATTTGATTTACCCATGTATGATGGGGAAGTCAATGCTGAGAGAATTGATAATTGGGTTAGACATATGTAATTTTATTGTAGTGTGGAACAAATCAATGATGAGGAAACCGAAATCAAATTGGCATCACTTCATCTTGCAGACACAACATTCATTAGGTGGTAGAGTAAATTGCAACATGGTACTCAACAAGTTAGTAATGTGTTTCCATCATGGAAAGATTTTTTTTTTGCACTTAGAAAGAAGTTTTATCCTTTGGGTTATAAGGAAAAGGCTTTAATTGAATGGAAAAATTTTAAACTAAGAAAAGGACAAACGGTCCAAGAATACAAAGATGAATTTCTTATGATGTCATTAATGTTAAATATTCCATTACATACACAAGAAACTCTTATGAAGTATATAGGAGGTTTACCTGAACATGTTCATAAAACTGTATTTATCTTTGGACCTACTAATCTTGATGAGGTTTTTGTTCAAGCAACGTATATTGAAGTAGGGAAAACAAGAGTTGGTGTATCAGGGAAATCATCTTCAAGGAAAGAAGAGAAAAGAAAGGGGAATGTGAAGAGGGAAAATTCAACTTCAGTGAATGAAGAGAATATCTCTTGCCAACATTGCAAGAAATAAGGGGGTGATGATGAACATTATTGGCAATTGCACCCAAAGAAAAGACCAAAGTAGTTCAAAGAGAGGAAACAGAGGAAAATAGTTGCAATAGTAATACGACCAACAGACTTGGGGTATGATTCAAGTGATGAGTTTCAAATCACGACAATTGGTTTGTCAAGTAATATTGGTGATGGTTCTGACTCTATAAGTAATATGTTTCATATAAGGGTCATAATGAAACATACTAAGATCGATACATTGATATATAGTGGATCTAAATATAACTTAATTTCATAGGAAGTGGTTAATAAATTGGGATTAAACACTAAGATGCATCAAAAACCCTATTCTCTTAATTGGATAAGCAAAGATAAAAAAAATCCCATAACAAATCAATGTATCATAAAATTTGCAATTCCATCTAAGTATGTGGATGAAGTAACATGTGATGTGGTGCCGCTAGAAACATGTGGAATGGTCTTAGGAAGCCCTTATTTATATGATCGCAAAGAAATATTCTACAGGGAACAAAACCAATATCCCTCAACTAAATAAGACAATGAATATGTTGTACATGCTCATCATATTAAATAAATTCAATCTCTTCTAACAATGGACCAATTAAAAACAGAATCTTATGCAATAAATACACCTATAATTGTTCCAAGTAAAGCAGCTTATCTTAAGCATGAGTATGAAATGGTTGTAGACTGGAAGTTCAATCATACTTTTCTTCAACATAAGTTAATGTCATGCAAGAACATCAAACATATGGGTTCATTTTCAGTTACATTTCTGATGTTATTGCTGCTAATGTTATATACATGGATGGTAGTGGCTTTAGTAAGATGTGAATGAGTTCAAATGGATAACAATATGCTTTCAGTTTTCATGGTTATTATGCAATAGATTAGAATGTGTCAGGTGCACAGGAGATATTTTAAAGGCAAAGGACAAGTGGGGAGGCATATCCCAGACTTGATGTCTGGTTAATACCCTTTTGGAGGACCAAAAGGTCTTAGTGGGGAGGAATGATCCAAAATGGATCTAGGAAGGCCTAAAAAAAAATTTCTTGGAATCATAAAAAACCAATGCCATTGCGTCAGTTTCATCGTACCAATTCTGACGATATATTTTATTTTTTTGAAAATGGACACCATATGAAAAATTTATCACATTCTGATCATTTTCCCAAATAAGAAAAAAAGTAAAAGGGTCAAAATTCAACAAGACATCCTACTGACATCAAAAATATGTCAGCATGATGTGGCAGGTGACATAATGGTGATGTCAGTAGGGGCATGTGGCAACACTAGGGTGTGCCACATGGAAATCATTTTTGGTGTTTCCACGGATGAGTTGGATCCTTACAGAAGTGACGCATGGCTGTACAGATGTTGACATGGCAACGGGTGGAAATATTTTGGCATGACATTTGGTTGTATAAAAAAGACATGGAACCAGTGGTAGCATGACACGTGGAAGGTACGACAGTGATGTGACAGGATCACAAGATGACATGTGGTGTACTCATTGACTTTGTATATGACTGGGCAGATGACTAGGTATGGTGATTGTGCAATGACTAGATTACATATGATAATACATATTTTACACATGGCCTAATCACAGGGCACCATGTGGCACCCCGTATTTGTGGTCCTAATGCGCCAACCCACACGCACCCTGCTCTCACCAGGACCTTCTTTCCTCTTGGCCCGAAGAGTGTCAAATGCTCTTCTATCTCCCAATAGAAATATCTATGCCCACAATTCTTTCACGCGACTTCCCCTTTGTTCACTTGTCGAGAAAATCGAAACTCCCAGCTTTGCGAGCTCACGGTCAATCTTTGGGCGCTCAAAACCCCGAGGTTCGATGCGCCATCAACACTGTACTTTTCTTCCCTTATCGGGACTTCGCTCTATCGCGCCTTGCAACTCATGATTCTAAACAATTGGAGTTTCAATCTCTGATATATGATAAGCTGAGACGTCGACTCGCGATCTCGCTCACTCGCTTCTTCGCTACTCACGAGCTCAACTGACTCCTACCTTGATTCTCGATAACCGAGACACTGAACCTCCAATGGTTCTTACCACCTGTCTTCCACTATCACCTGTGGCCCACACTGCTTATATAACTGTCCAACTATCGCCCCTCGCACTGTCATGACTTTTGTTACATAAAATTGGAGTCTTACCTCACGAACTCCCGATATGTCGATCCACGAGTAGAACCCACGCTCCTTGTGATCCTGATCGACAGCTTCTACCCTTTCGAGCTTCGAACTTCTTCCGCTCTTGCAATGTAGCCTTCTCACACCTCCGCAAGATCAAATGGTCCTCAGAGTTTCATGAAATCTCCTTGGAGAAATTCATCTGTCCGTTTTTTCCTCGTTCAATATACGAAATGATGAGACGTTCTTCCATAGAACTTGTCACCTTGCGCGCAACCCTGCGACGTCCCTTACAACCTTCAAGGCTCAAGTTTGTTTATCCTGTCCCTCGATGAACTTGAAGGTCTATCCTTCCTGATCTTTTCTCCCAGCTTTCGAGTCCCTTCAGGAAACTCCTTACACACACTCCTTGAGGAAAATCTTCAGACACGCTAAGTGTTGAAGCTATTCGACTCTGCACCCTCCTGCAGTAAAAATATTTCAATCCCCCTTTGCTCAGAATCGCAACTTTGAGTCTTCATCTAGCCTACGCATGCCTTGCAGGGCTCTGGTGCCAAACCTACGCTTCTGCGAACTTAGAACAAAATTTATCTCTACTTGAACCCTTCTATCAACGCATTCCTTGCAGACGATTCAACTGCACTCCTTGCAGGAATTCTCTGGTTCAAGATAGAGAAACAATTGAAACTAACTCCTTGTTCTCATAGATTTCAATTCAACCATGAAATCACATACACAGCATATAAAATCAAATGTATGACAAGAAGCAAACATTCATGAGCATAATATCATCAATACACAGAGAATAACACAACCATGGAATTGAATCAAAGCTTTCTTCTATTTATTCAATATCTGTACATGAGTGTTCTTCATACACTTCTCTACATGCTCTTCTGTTCTGAATGCTTGATAATGATCATACAATGTACAAATGAGGGTGTCTATATCCCGTTTCCCTCTTGCACTCTAAGCTATCAAATCTAGAATTTATTTCCTATCTACTTTACATTAAATCTATTAAATGCCTCGTCTACCTAAGGACATGAGCTATCCGCTCAAAGTCCATTACAATACACAAAGTGCACTTCATCAAATCAACACATTAATGTTTTCCACAACAATATCAAGGTGTTTTCAAAAAAGAAGTTTGTGCTGGCTTGTCCAGCTGTCTCCTGCTTTTCGCTCTGGCTCGCTTGACGTGGGTGATGCTCCTGCATCATATACTCCCTCGCTTGAAAATTTTCATGGGCTCCTATCCATGAGCTCCTGCATAGTGTGTCCATGCTTCTGTATCATCGCTTCAGTTTCCCAGCTGGTGTCCTCCACTGGGTGATTCTTCCATTTGACCAGATACTCGAAGTATTCTTTTCTTCTGGTCTTCTTACCCACTCACTTGTCCAGTATGCACTCCATCTGTGGCTTTTCTGCAATCGACATCTTCTTCTGCCACTGGACCCCTGGTTGTTCATTACTTTCAGCTCCTACTTCCTCAGCCTTATATGGATATAAGTCTGAGACATTGAATATCGAAGATATTCCAATGCCATCTGGCAACTCAATCTCATATGCGTTCTCTCTGAATTTCTTCAGGACTATGCATGGCCCGATTTTATTTATTTTCAACTTATTATATGTTCCCCTCAGGAACCTTTCTTTCCTCAAGTGTGCAAGAACTAGATCACCAACTTCAAACTAAAGTTGTATCTTCCACTGATCATCTCTGTGCTTGTACTCCTGATTTGAATCTATCAGTCACTACTTCACTCTACCGTGAAGTTCTCTCATCACCTCAGTGAATTCTTTGGCACTAGCACTGCTAGTAGCAATCTGTCCTGAATCCCTCAATTTAGAAACTCCTCTCAGCTGTGTGCCATACACAATCTGAAATGGGCTTCTACC
>JASDQU010504519.1:70435-85260 GCA_032191745.1 Picea mariana | reverse complement strand
TTCCTTGAGGGTAATAAGATGATGAGATAAAATGTTTGATGCCCAACTTAGCTAGAAATTGATTCATCTTAGCAAAAATGAAAGCGGGACCATTGTTTGTAATAATTTCTAAAGGAATGCCAAATTTGGAGAAAATATTAGTTTCAAGGAAAAAAATAACCTGTTCATCCTGTGAATTTTTAAGTGGGAAATATTCATTCCACTTAGTGAAATAATTTGTGGCTTTCAAGATAAAAACCTAACCTACTGAAGATGGAGGATTAATAGGATCGATAAAGTCTAGACCCCATTTTGAAAAAGGAAAATCAGGGAGGACATGTTGCAAAGGCATGGAAGAAATACATTCTTTCCCAGAGAAATTTTGGCACTTGTCACAAGATCTTGAAAAGTTATAAGAATATTGAAAAATTGAAGGCCAATAATACCCTTTTCCAATGATTTCAAAAGAAATAGTTTTAGCAGAAAAGTGGCCACCCACATGAATAATAGAATCTAAAGATCCATGGGTTTCTTGTAACATTTTTTGTGGTTCCTCATTATTCACACATCGAAGTAATATATGATCTTTAGATCTCCTGAATAATAAGTCTCCTAAAATAACATATCTTGAAAATTCAAGATGAATCCTTATACTTTGATGAGTATCTAAGCCATCTAGACATTTCTGATTTCGCAAGTAATCCACCAGATTTTTCTACTAGGGATGTTCAACTATAGGAAGGGTTTGACTATCAATGTAAAATAGTGTTGAAAGAGGATTATCTTGTTCGTCAATTTCTTCATTTACTTCAGCATGTTGAGCCAAGTGAAGGGCTAAGTCTCATCCCTTAATTGTTTTCAAATTCATGATGGTTAAATCATGCTTCTGGATCTTGGCAAGCTAATGTGAAAGTTTCTCTGAAAGATAAGTATCTGAGAACAAAAACTTGACAGAAGGAAAAGGGACTTTTACCAGTATGAGCTTTCCTAGGATATTTCTCCACAACTTTAATAAGAGGGAAAGCATGTTTTTCGATACAAGAATATTTAAATTCATCATATGATAATCTTTGACTCATATAAGCTACTATTTTCTCATTATTGTGGTCATCACATTGTACGAGAATAGCAGAAACAACTTCCTCCATGGAATTAGTGTATATAATAAAATATTTCTCAAACTTTGGCTTCACCAAAACTAGTGCGAAGCTGATTTCCTTCTTAATATTTAAGAAGGTATTCTTGATGTCTTCAGTCGAAGAAAAGGAGTGATCTTGATTGAGAAGATTGTGAATTGGTTTGACCATAACAACAAAATCAAGAACAAATCTATAGATAAAGTTGACGATGCCCATAATGGCTTGAACCCTCTTTTTGGAAGTGGGGGCAGGAACGTTCATGATAGCAATGATCCTTTCAAAATATATGCTTATTCTTTAATCATAAAAAATATGTCCAAGGAGCTTGCCCTTAGTAACGTCGAAGAGACCTAGAAGGATTTAAATAAATGTTGAACTTTCAACATTGCATGAGAAATTTTATACTATGACCAAAATGATTCAATCGGTTCTTTGAATATACAGTCAAGTCATCAAGATAAACCTAAATAATCCTACCGATCATATTGTTAAAATCTATCTGCATAGCTCTTTTGAAAGTGACACCAGTATTATATAAGCCAAAAGGCATGCGTTCATAAGAAAAATGTGTGCCAACATGTAGTGAAAGTGGTTTTGTATGTGTCATTCCTTTTTACCTTGATCTGATTATAACCAAAAAAACTATCAAGAACATCATTTGTGACCTTGCAACTTGCTACAAATTCATTTCCATATTAGGGAGAGGAAAATGATAGTTTATTCTTTCTCTATTAACTACGTGGAAATCAATGCATGATCGAATATGACCAATTGTCTTTCGAGCGGGAACCAAATTGGAAACCCACTCAGAATACTTAACAGGAAAAATTACCCCATCTTTCAAGAGTTTTTCCAACTCCTTCCTAATAGTAGCTTCAAGTGTGGGATTAATGAGACTTTTTTCTTCCTAACTAGTTTTATACCTTCCTTAATAGGAATAGCATGTTGTATAATAGTAGGATAAAAAAAACGAAGATCCTCATATAACAAAGCAAAAAAATCTTGAAATTCACAAAGTAGCTCAGTGAATTTCATCTTTTCTTCATCAATAAATTGGGCGCCTATTTTAACATTCTTTGGGGAATCAGGTGTTTCAATGGTCAAGCAAATGGTTTCAACCAATTTCCCATTTTACTCCTCTTCTTTATTCGTTTCTTTGTTGCCTACATCACTTGATGAAAATGAAATTTCTAGAGGATTCAAGCCCTTAGGAATTTTTTTATTTTTCATGGATAAAATCTCCTTGGTATTATATGGATCATTTTGTATGAAGCAGATATGCCTTCATAACTAGGAAATACCTAGAACAGCTGTAAATTGTCAGGGATATGACGATGATATAAATATTTAGAAGTTTAATCAGGGCTTTGTGGCAGAAGTTGTCGAGTGGGAGACACTGCAAAAACATCTAACATGCCACCCATTGAATTAAATTCCCTTTTAACATGAGTGATGTTAAATGATAATAAGTTCGAGATAAGCATCCAAACAACTTGGGTGTAGTGTTTGATCAACTTGTTCCTAGGAGAATATGTTTTACTTACAAGGTTCACAACAAGTTCAAAGTCTGCAAAAACTGTAAGGTGTCCATAACCTAAATTATAGGCATTTTCAATGCCTAGCAATAATGCTTCAAATTCGATAATGTTGTTCGTGCAAGAAAATTCTAACCTATAGGAAAATTTGTGAATTTTTCCTATAGGCGAGTATAAGATAATGCCTACTCCATTACCTTCATTGGAGCATGAGCCATCAAAGTGCATGTGCCACATACCATCTTCCAGATCAATTTTTTCTCTCGTAGTGTCATACTCATTCGCAAAGGTGGAGTACACTCCTATGTCCTCCTCAACATAGTTTATGTTAGGTTGTGGAATAATTTCTATGTAGGGTGAGATTGTTCCTTCCCTTAGGACTATGATATTCTTTCCATTCTAAGGAATGGATAAGTGTCTCCCATATAGTGAAATATATCCACCTGTCAAGGCTTTCTAGTCTCTTCCTAAGATGATAGAATAGTTACGTACTGGCATGTCAATTACCTAGATGTTAAGGGTTGTCCTTATTTCAGGATGTGCACATAGAACGAAAGTCACATATTTGATTTCACCTATGGTTTATTGTTGTAGACTATTATATGAGAGCATTCTTCTATAATTTTCATTCGTACAAGATAATCCTAGCTCTTCCATAATAATTTTTGATGGCCCCCAAAATGCTATCAATTAGAAAAAAATGGGTTATTTTGTGCATAGTTTTTACAAAAATAAAAAAGAAGGATTTTTACAGGGTGTCTAAAATTATTTACTCCTAATTTATTTACAATATAATCCTCTTCTTTTTCCTCTTCAAAGAAATTATCTATGGTGGAATATTTTCCTTCCACAAAAATTTTAGATGCTTTTGTTGTTCAGGGATGACAACCATGTCCAAAAGAGTATCATCATCCTTGACATTATCCAATTGGTTGAAAATTCTATATTTGGAAGAGGGAAGAGGGGAGGAAATTCCTTGACTGTCAAGAGTTTTAATAGCTTGTTCAATAGTATCTTGTGAATATGATCTTGGGCTAGAAAATGTACAAGGGGGATCATATTTTCCTTTTGAAGCATAGGATTTATTCCTAGTGTTTATCATCATGGCATCTTATGGTTATGCCCAATCTAGAACAAGAATGGCAGTTTCATGGATTTTTCCAAAGATTTTATCTCTGGCACTCTTATATACCTCACAAGTACTTCCCTCATGATTTTCCTTGCAAAAGTTACACAAACTACGAGGCATGATAGCTTTGGGATGAAAGTTCTTTTCATTGGTATTCCTAAAATATGGTGAAGAAGAAGATGATTCCCCAGGATTAAGTGAATGGTCATTTCCCTTTCGCTCATATCTTATCATCGCAGTTCTAAAAACCTTATTTCATATTCACCTATGGTCATACTCCCAAGCTTGAGTTCAAAGAACTCTTTCATTTTCTTGTCATAACATCTCTTAGTCAAGTATTTCTTCTTAAAATACTTCTTGAATTCCCTCCATGTCACAATTTTATCTTTAATGTGTTGCACTTTCACAAGAGGATCCCACCACATGGATGCCTTTCTCTTGAGTTGATAGATGGAAATTTTACCTTATGCATGAGAAGAATAATTATGCAATTGAAAATTCTTTCTGATGCCAAACAACCATGTCTCTACATCTTCAGCCTTCTTCTGCTCACCATCAAATGTAGGAGGTTTTATTTTTCTCATTTATCCTCATAGATCATCCACCCAAGACCTCTTATGCTTCTTGACATGGGATGGATTTGAGCTATTATTTTCCTTCTTATTGGAATGCCTCGGGGAGTGATGGTGACATTTGGTAACACTTCTTGTTCTTCTTTTCTCATCAGAAAACCTGTGACTTCCTGATTTGCTTGAGCCACTCTCCTTATCCAATTTATTTTCTATTCTATTCAAGTTCTGCATTAAATTCATGTTGAATTCCTCTTGTTTCTCCTTGACTCTCATAATCATTTCATTATAAGATTTATGTCTTTGGACATCTTTCTGTAAATTTCTAATGGTATCTACCATTTTCATGTTTTCATCCCTTCCTTCTCCATGTCCATTGGAGTTTGTTCTTTCAATGCCCAAATGGACATACATACCTCTGATCTCATCTTCCTAGCTATATTCTCTTGTGCATCTTCCATTTTTTGATACTCTGTGTTGATCCTACTCTGAACTAGTTGTTGTTAACTCTGCCAAAGTCTTACCACCAAAAAAACTCTATTAGGCTAACTAACTCAACAATTTCATGAAAAATATGAACCATTCTAGTTCAATAATATATCATAATTATTTCTTTTGATTTCCTGAAAAAATGAATGCCCAGATCAATTTCTTGGGTGAATAATTATATTCTATTGTCCAAGACCCTTCTAACACCTACTCCCATGCTCATTTCCGAGTATTGAGTAGAAAGTTATGGTTATTTGAAAATTGCCCATTAATTTTTCTATTCACACTTCATCTGGGCACAAACTTACATTGTACTTATGCATTTTTTCACCTACTCCATTGAATTTTTTGTAGGAGCTCAATTTGGTTTCTTCATATACATATTCTAGACACTGTCTAAGTTTCACCTTTTTCTAGGTTCCAAGTTACTAGTTACAACCTACAAAAGTTCTAGGTCAATTCATGTTTTTGGCCTAGAATGCTACAAGTACCTCCTTTTCCATTTTAAACACTTTTAAAATGCCCAAAAATTTAATTCATCTCTTGGACTATATTTTATGGTTCAATAGATTTTCATTGACAACTCTTATGCCTCAATCTAATTCCATAGCATAAAGTTATGGCTCTTTGAAGTTAGTCAGGTCTTAGAATTTACCCTCCATTCTTTGTGTTGTAACTTTTTTATAAAATTTCCATTTGACGAACAATTTACACCATTAGAAATATCTCTCCGATATATTTTATTTGAGATGTGGAGACAAAGTACAATCTATTCTCGTTGTTTTTGAGTACCTAAAAATGCTCTTAAGGGCCTCAAAAATGCGTTGCAAAAAGATGGCATTCAATTAGTATAAAACGTCACAGAAAATCATTGGTTTCCTATTGTTGTTCACCCTCCAAATGAATTCGAATGCACAATTTTTAACCTATACACCCATATATAGCATGCGCAACAATACCACAAAATAAATCATGCTCCACACACCTATAATCATTGTGCATAACTATTGAGCATTACTTTTGTGTCACACGCAAATATCCATTATGTGTAGTTTTGGTTCTTGCACTCTTACCTGTTGCGTGCCATTGACTAAACTGTCGCACGACAAAAAATACCCACATTGAGTGTGCACCAACCAAACTCCTCCGTGCTCTGTCAATATTGTGCACACCACGCATGCCATTATTATGTGTGTGCACACTATGCACACCATATTATTCATATGCACACCATACAATACTAAATTTAGTGCGCACACCCGCACACCAACATTTTTCTGTGCGGTGCCAAAATTTAGCCCGTGCACCTGCACACCAACATTTTTTCACGCGGTGCCAAAATCTAGTGCACGCACTCACACATCAACATTTTTCTGCATGATGCCAAAATTTAGTGCCCGCATCCGCATACCAACATTTTTCCACGCGGTGCCAAAATTTAGCGTGCACACCAACACACAATAGTATTACATGCAGTTCCCAATTTTTACATATCACAAGAATTTTACTGTGCATCATGCATTTTTAGTGCTCCCACCTACACACATTCATTTTTATGTGCATCAATTCCTCGTGAATTTTGTTGTAGAAATTGGGGCTTTTGCTTAACTTTTTCCCGATTTCTTCCATAGACATTTTGTAACTATGAAATTTGTTCAATTTCACCCTCATAACACCATTTCAACCTCTACAACAACAAATCATTGCGTTTTGAAATTTCTGGAACATATTTTTCCCAAACTCAAGTCACGAATTGAGAATTTTAATTACTAATCTTGCTCCTACTGTCATGGCTTCACTGTAACTTCAAATTTGACCAATTTGAGGTCTAAATTTGCTAGAGAATATATTAAATCAAGAATATCTCACCACATGGCCGAATTTCTCAATTTTTGAATGAATTTAACAACATAAATTGAGGCTTTTTCTCAATTCCACTCAATTGTTATTACTTTTTTCCATGGATGCTTTGCATCCAGAAATTTGTCCACTATAAAATCATTCCTCTATGAAATTTTGCTTCAACTCAACTTGCTCAGCCCATCCAGGCTCAGTCTTGAAAACTGAAGCTCTGATACCATATTGTAACATCCCCAGCCACTCACATCGAGGCATGCTACACGAGAGAACACTTTCATTCTCTTCTCAACACACTATAACATACCCAACATCTAGCGGAGCCATGCCACATAAATATTTTGAATTGCATGCAATTAAAACATATACACAAAGAACTGTTATAGAACATTATATATAAAATGTAAAAAAAAAAAAAAACATTTTGTAAATGCGCAGATTCATACTAAAATAATAGTAAACATGTACATGTAACATATACAAGCAATACCCATAAATAGAAAGACAATTATAACCACACATAAGATAAAACCATAAAAATACACACGTAAATAATAATGCAACATCTAATTTTATCACAGATTTGACACTTATCTTGGTAATAATATCACCAACTGTGTTTAGACATTCCACGAGCCTCTCAACCTTAGACCACAATGCTCATCACTCTCAGCAATGGGTCACCCCCGAGATGGGACTAAACTACACCCAACTAAAGGGATTCCTAACCAGGCTAATGGTTCACAAACAAGAGGAAAGACTTCGTCACAGGTTCCAACTCAAACTAACAACCTATAGTCCCTCATTCCCCACATGTCTATCCCACCCTAGTGAGTGTTCTCCTTCTCTTCTCAATAGTCCTTCGGTTGACCCACTTCCTTTCTGGGCTTCAACAAAAGGCCGAACTAGAAGTCTCAGAGCACTGTAGATGTAGTTTATCACCTTCAGGAAATCAATTCCCAACAATTCTCTCACCCAGATAGAAACTTCTCATTTGGTTGACAACCTACCTGTTCAATATCCCAGGGGCTTGAAAACCTGCTTCTTTGGTCCAGCTCCCAAGCTAAGCAGCTACAAAACCAGGTATAGATACATATACAGGCTTAGGTACCGCAACAGGAAGGTACGAAGGACAAATAACTAAGTGAGTGAATGATCCTGGAATGGTTGAGTGGATGATCCGATGATGGAAGGAATTTTGGTCAGAATGCCACAAATGAACTAAATCCAAACAATATGTATGCATGTTCCCAAATCCACACTTGTCATGTTGGGAGCTACTTTGGTCCACTTGTCCCCATATTTAGAACTTAGGATAAATTAATTATCCATTCTTTATACTTTAAGAAATATTGATATAATATTCCTTTTTGGCTTAAGATCCCTATATTATCCCCTTTTCCTTAAATTTTATCCCACACCCTTTCCCTAACTAGTGGAGTTTAGTCGCCCATACTCTTTTATCGTGGTCGGTCTATGCGTATAGATGTATTTTATATTAATGATGAGACATATACAATAATAGGTGCACTGGCCTTTAGCATCTAGGATATATAGCCTAATACAAACATAAGCCTCATATCTTGTAATAACTCGCTCACCATCCTATCAAACAAAACATATACACAAAGAATTGTTAGCCTCAATATTACATGTACTTAAGATGTTGCGTGCGGTATCCTGGAATGTGCACACTTCATCATTTAACTACACAGTACATGCATGCACTATGCCACGAAATGTGCATACAAAAATGATATCATCCAACTCACGAGCATAAGTAAATTTTCATTTACATTACAATTGGGTTTGACCTAGGGATATTACAATCCCATCCCCTTATTTATGCACTATCCTCAGTGCATTATGTACACATATACAACGGAATTTTAAAAATCCTCAAAAAGATGTGGGTATTCTAGCCACATTGTATTCTCATTCTCCCAAGTAGAGTCCTCAGGACCATACTAGGTACATTGGACCTTTATAATCCCTATGAATCGATTTTGAAGTTGTTTGATTTTTTAGTCCATAATGTGTACCGGATGCACTTGGAAAGTGCCTTCTTGCTCCACCTGAATCACATTCCAATCAATAGCATGATTAGCATCAAGTATATATTTATTTAGCAATGATACATGGAATACATTATGAAAAGACATAGATACAAGGAATGCAATCATATAATCCATTGGACCAATCCTCTATAGGATTTCAAATGACCCACAATAGTGAGGTGCCAACTTTGAACAATTTCCCAACTTCATGGAACTTCTGTTGGATTTCACTTTCAAAAATACATGTTCTCCCACTTTAAATTCTTTGTGAGTTATTCCCTTATAATCATACCTTTTCTACCTATCTTGGGAAGCCTTTAAATTGTGTTTTATATTCAACATTTTCTCCTCCATTTCCTTTATTAAATCTGGCTCAACCACTGCTCTATCTGCTAGGATATCCCAACTTACCAGTGTGTTGCACTTGCTACCATAAAGTTCCTCAAATGGGCTCATCTTTAGAGATGTTTGGTACCTATTGTTATAAGAAAACTCTACTAAGTGTAGGTAGTCTTCCTATTTTGATGGTTTATCAATAACATACATCATCAACATACCCTCAATCACTTTATTCACCCTCTCTATTTGTTCATCTGATTCTGGATGATAAGTTGTGCTACAATTCAAATTTGTTCCAAATCCATTAAATAATCCCTTCCAAAAATTTTTGGTAAAATTGGATCTTTGTCAAACACAATTGTCTTGGGTATGCCATGTAATCGAGCTATTTCTCTCATATAAATATCAACAATGTTGGTTTCCTTGTGAGTGGCCTTAACTGGAATAAAATGGGGAGCTTTAGTAAGATTATTATTTGTTCTGGGAATTTTGGTGATGAAATTCATTGTTTCAACTTCCCATTTCCACTCAAGAATGGGTAATGGCTCTAGAAAACTAGCTGGGTATCTATGCTCATCTTTTACCTTTTGACATTCCAAACATTTGGCAATAAAATCAGGAACTTCTTTCTTCATTCCTGGCCAATAATATTGGCTCTTGATACTTGCAATAGTTTTCTGATAACCTAGATACCCAACATAAGGTACATTATGCATTTCTCTCAATATCAGATTTTTCAATTCATGAGAATTTGGTACATAAATTTTTCCACTATACATGAGAATTTCATCATTATCTAGCTTGTATTCTTCAATTTTATGTTCTAAATTACCTTTCTGTAATTTTTCCATTAATTCCTTGTATTGCAAATCTAAATTTGCAGCCTCCAAAATTTTGTGCTTCAAATTTGATTTGTACATGATAATGGTTCTAGAATGCAATTCATGCACTCTTTTGTTGAGTGCATCAACCACTTTATTCTCTTTCCCCTTGGTATGCTTTATATCAAAGTCATATTCACTAAGAAATTCTAACCATCTTCTTTTTCTAGCATTTAGAGTTGGCTGATCAAATAATTTTTTCAGACCATTATGGTCTGTCCTTGGCTCAAACCTTGTCCCCATGATGTAATGTTTCATTTTTCTCTAGGCATGTACTATGGCTGCCAACTCCAAATCATGAGTGGCACAATGTCTTTCATGTTCCTTCAAATTCATTGATTCATAACATATAACAACCCCATTCTGACTAAGAACTCCACCAAGTCCTTCTTTACATACATCTATGCAAACAATAAAGTATTCATTTGGGTCTGCAATCCTTAGTATTGTAGCACGTTTCAATAATTGTTTCAAGTGTTGGAAACTCTTTTCACAATCCAATTTCCATTGAAACTTCACACTCTTCTTTTTTAAGAAAGTGAATGGGTGTGCAATCTTTAAGAATCCTTCAATAAATATCCTATAGTATCCTGCAAGTACCATGAATGATCTGAACTCTATCACATTCTTTGTTGCTGACCATTCTCTAATCGTTTTTATCTTCTTAGGATCCACTGCTATCACATCCATTGAAATGATATGGCCCAAATAATGAATTTTCTTCTGATAAAATGATCACTTGCTCAATTTTGCATACAACTGATGCTTCATTAATACTTTCAACACCATCCTTAAATAATGCTCATGCTCTTATTCTGACTTGGAATATATAAGCATGTCATCAAAAAAGACAATGACAAACTTGTCTAGATATTCTTGGAAAACACCATTCATTAAGCACATGAAAACAACTGATGCATTTAACCACCCAAATGGCACCACTGTGAACGCATAATGACCATACCTTATCCTGAAGGAATTCTTGCTGACATCTTCATATTTAATCCTTACCTGATGGTATCCTGACCTGAGATCTATCTTTGAAAATATATTTGCATCCTTCAATTGATCAAAGAGGCCATCAATCCTTGGTAGAGGATACTTGTTCTTAACAGTCACTTTATTCAATTGTCTAAAGTCAATGCATAATCTTAATGTCCCATATTTCTTTTTCATGAACAAGATTGGGGCACCCAAGGTGACACACTTGGGAATATATATCACTTCTTCAGAAGTTCTTCAAGTTGCATTTGCAACTCCTTCATCTCTGGTGTGCTCATTATGTAAGGAGTCTTTGACATTGGAGCTGCTCCAGGCATTAAATTTATAGAGAAATCAATATCTCTCTTTAGGGGTAGTCTTGGTACCTCCTTGAACACATCTTCAAAATCTTTCAGGACCACATGATCTTCCAAATTTGACACCTTAACTTAAGGTGTATCTTCCATATGAGATGCAAATATTTGACACTATTTTCTGTAACATTTCTTCCATTGCAATGCTGAAATTTCTCAGATGGTTTCTTCCCTAGGAATTCCTTGCACTTTCCTTAGGTTCCCTTCCTCATCCAAGAAAGTGAATGTCTTGTTGTGATAATATATGATAGCATGATGTTGATCCAACTAATCCATCCCAATTACACAGTCAAAGGAACCTAAAGGAAAGATGTCCAAATCTGCCTTGGGGTTTAGTCCATTCATGTCCATAAGACATGACTTAACCATCTCATTAACTTTTCTTTTGGCTCCGGTAGCTAGTTGCACCAAAAAAGGTTTTCCATGCTTGCTTCTTGGAAAATGAAAACTTTCCACCATCTTAGGATATAAATAACTATGAATATCTCCTGAATCAATTAAAATAGAAATGGTCTGGTTGTTTATCATACCTTCCACTTCAATCATATGTGACTAATACTCTGCTTGCTTGTTGTCTAGGTTTACATAGATCCTTGGTACATTTCTTCCCATGTCCTCCATTGTTTTAGCTTGTTGTATGTTGTGAACAATTCTCAATTTTCACCTCTGTGAGGACAATCTCTGAAAATATGATCCCATTTACATCCCCAACATTGAATAGGTGGATTCCTTGGCGTTTGACCCTCTGTCTCAATCATTCGAGGTTCTCTAGAAGTTGGTTTTCCCTAAGGATTATTTCTGAAGACTATTAGCTTATATCCCTTCTTCCTCTGATCCATATTGAATTTATTTTTTTATTCCCAAGATTTGTGGAAAGTTGGCCTTGTTTTTTGTTGATCATATAGGAATTTATCTCTCCTTATGGTGTCCTCCAATGTATTGGGATCATCATACTATATTGTTTGAGTGGTGAATGATGGCAATCCACTCAGAAACCTATGAATCTTAATTGTCTCATCCTTGATGAAAGAAACATAATTTAGCAATTCTAAAAATCTTGTTTCATATTAATCTATGGTCATACTCCCAAGATTAAGTTCAAAAATCTCTTTCATCTTCTTGTCATTTTATTTCTTATCCAAGTATTTCTTTTCAAAATAATTATTGAATTCCCTCCATGTAACACCTTTCTCTTTAATGTGTTGCACTTACACAAGTTGATGTTGAATTACTGAGAGGGACAGGTGAATCAGTAATAGTGCAATTGTAATCCTTTTCTCCAAATTAATCCAAGTCTTATATCAATGTAGTATTATTAATCCAAGTGTTATATCAATGTAATCATTTTCTTCAAATTAAAGATACTGATGATTGTTTATTTCTTGGCCATGATACTAAACACTCACCTAAGTAGAAGGCTGCTCCACTGGTGCTTCATCGACAATCAATACAACCTGGCCAATCTGCATCTATGTAGGCAATAAGTGATAGATCCTTTCCTTTTGGATACCATAATACAAACTCTTATGTTTCTTTGAGATATTTGAAAATCCTCTTCAATGCTAATACATGTGATTCCTTTGGGGTTGCTTGAGATCATGCCACCTATCCAACTGTCTACATTACATCTAGTCTACATGTTGTCACATATAGTAGGTTGTCAATCATTGACCTGTATTTCCTCTCATCTGTAGACTTCGAATCATCATCCTTGCTCAACTTGCAACTAGTTTGCATGGGAGTGATAACCAGTTTGCAATATTCCATTTTGAACCTCTTTAGCATTTCACTGATATACTTGGTTTGAGAAATAAAAATTCCTTGGTTTCTTTGATGTATCTGAAGTCCCAAAAAGAAGGATATTTCTCCAAGTAATGAAATTTCAAATTCATTATGCATATCTTTTGCAAATTTATGGCTTAACCTATCATCATCACTACCAAAAATAATATCATCAACAATAAATTCAATTAATAAAATATTACCTTGACTTACCTTGATGTAGAGGTTGTTGTATGCACTTCCTTTTCTGAACCCTGCCTGTTGCAGATACTTATCAAGTCTAGAGTACCATGCTCTAGGAGCCTGTTTTAGACCATACACAGCCTTCTTTAACTTATACACATAATCTGTGTTATCTAACAACTTAAATCCTTCTAATTTTTCAATGTAGACTTCTTCTTCAAGTTCCCAATTCAAAAAAGATGATTTTATGTCCATCTAATACACTTTAACATTTTTGGATAATGCATAAGCTAAAATCAAACAGATTGCTTCCATTCTGGAAACTGGGGAAAATGTCTCTTCAAGGTTGATTCCTTCAACCTGTGCATATCCTTTACATACCAATATAGCTTTTTTCCTTGTAACCTGTCCATCTTCATTCAATTTATTTTTGAAAACCCATTTTGTGTTGATAACATTCTTATTCTTTGGTCTTGGAACCAATTCACAAGTGTCATTTTTCTCAATTTGATCTAATCCTTCATCCATCTCCTTTTTCCAAAATTCATCCTTGCTGGCTTCTTAAAAATAATTTGGTTCAGTTGTAGATAAGAGTGCTAGGTGTGTTTGTTTTGGTGAATTGATTCTTATTCTAGTCTCAAGTCCTTCATCCTTGTTCCCGATAATCTGATCTGAAGGATTATTCTTTTGTACTCGTTTATTGGGTGTCTTTGGAGAAACTTTTTGAATTTTCTCTTCTTCTTCTGCTAGATTCTCTTCATATTCCTCTTCTACTTATTTTTCATCTTCTGCTTCTTCTTCTAAGGGTTGTTTCATTGATTCATTTTCTTCCTTTTATTCTGATCTGCCTGTTTCATTAATTGTTATGTTGATGCTTTCCACAACTTTATTCAATCTTAGATTGTAAAACTTTTATGATTTCCTTGTACTTGAGTAACCAACAAGCACTAGTTTGTCCACACAAGAGTCAAACTTTCCCATTCTTCCATATTCTCTTTTGATATATCATTTTCTTCCAAAAACTTAGAAGTGCTTTACATTTGCTGGTCTTCCTTTCCATAGTTCGTAAGGAGTTTTGTAAGTGTTTTTTTTCAGCATTACTCTATTTTGAGTGTGAACTGTTGTATGCACTTCCTATGTCCAAAAAATATCTATCAATTTTGAATCCATTAGCATTGTTCGATCCATTTCTTATACTATCATGTTCTCTCTTTGAACAACACCATTTTTTTTAGGTGTCCTAACAAAGAAGAATTGTCTTTTTATTCCATGATTGTTGTAGTAGTCCATAAATTCCTTTGAGGTGAACTCTTCTCCATTATCATATCTCAAGAATTTGATTTTTGAATTCATAATTCTACAAGGGGGTCCCACCTACTAGTTTATTATTAATATAAATAAATAACAAAGCTTGGAAATCATTTGTGAGCATATAAATCATCGTTTCATTTCCAAGCATCAACAAACTGGTGACTCCACAAGGAAATATGTTTCCAACATATTAAGAACTCAAAATGTTTAGTTTTGCAAA
>JASDQU010504519.1:49685-70385 GCA_032191745.1 Picea mariana | reverse complement strand
TTTATTGTCCAGGTTTACATAGATCCTTTGTACATTTCTTCCCATGTCCTCCATTGTTTCAACTTGTTGTATGTTGTGAACAATTCTTAATTTTTCACCTCTGTGAGGACAATCTATGAAAATATGATCCCATTTACATCCCCAACATTGAATAGGTGGATTCCTTGGCCTTTGACCCTCTGTCTCAATCATTCGAGGTTCTCTAGAAGTTGGTTTTCCCTGAGGATTATTTATGAAGACTATTAGCTTATATCCCTTCTTCCTCTGATCCATATTGAATTTATTTTTTTATTCCCAACATTTGTGGAAAGTTGGCCTTGTTTTTTGTTGATCATATAGGAATTTATCTCTCCTTATGGTGTCCTCCAATGTCTTGGGATCATCATACTATATTGTTTGAGTGGTGAATGATGGCAATCCACTCAGATACCTATGAATCTTAATTGTCTCATCCTTGATGAAAGAAACATAATTTAGCAATTCTTAAAATCTTGTTTGATATTGATCTATGGTCATACTCCCAAGCTTAAGTTCAAAAAACTCTTTCATTTTCTTGTCATTTTATTTCTTAGCCAAGTGTTTCTTCTCAAAATAATTATTGAATTCCCTCCATGTAACACCTTTCTCTTTAATCTGCTGCACTTACACAAGTTGATGTTGGATTACTGAGAGGGGCAGGTGAATCAGTAATGGTGCAATTGTAATCCTTTTCTCCAAATTAATCCAAGTGTTATATCAATGTAGTATTATTAATCCAAGTCTTATATCAATGTAATCCTTTTCTCCAAATTAAAGATACTATTGATTGTTTATTTCTTGGCCATGATACTAAACACTCACCTAAGTAGAAGGTTGCTCCACTGGTGCTTCATCGATAATCAATACAACCTGCCCAATCTGCATCTATGTAGGCAATAAGTGATAGATCCTTTCCTTTTGGATACCATAATACAAACTCTTATGTTCCTTTGAGATATCTGAAAATCCTCTTCAATGCTAATACATGTGATTCCTTTGGGGCTACTTGAGATCATGCCACCTATCCAACTATCTACATTACATCTGGTATACATGTTGTCACATATAGTAGGTTTTCAATCATTGACCTCTATTTCCTCTCATCTGTAGACTTCAAATCATCATCCTTGCTCAACTTGCAACTAGTTTGCATGGGAGTGATAACCAGTTTGCAATATTCCATTTTGAACCTCTTTAGCATTTCTCTGATATACTTGGTTTGAGAAATAAAAATTCCTTGGTTTCTTTGATGTATCTGAAATCTCAAAAAGAAGGATATTTCTCCAAGTAATGACATTTCAAATTCATTATGCATATCTTTTGCAAATTTATGGCTTAACCTATCATCATCACTACCAAAAATAATATCATCAACATAAACTTCAATTAATAAAATATTACCTTGACTTACCTTGATGTAGAGGTTGTTGTCTACACTTTCTTTTCTGAACCCTGCCTATTGCAAATACTTATCAAGTCTAGAGTACCATGCTCTAGGAGCTTGTTTTAGACCATACAAGGCCTTCTTTAATTTATACACATAATCTGTGCTATCTAACAACTTAAATCCTTCTGGTTTTTCAATGTAGACTTCTTCTTCAAGTTCCCAATTCAAAAAAGATGATTTTATGTCCATCTGATACACTTTAATATTTTTGGATAATGCATAAGCTAAAATCAAACGGATTTCTTCCATTATGGAAACTGGGGAAAATGTCTCTTCAAGGTCGATTCCTTCAACCTGTGCATATCCTTTACATACCAATATAGCTTTGTTCCTTGTAACCTGTCCATCTTTATTCAATTTATTTTTGAAAACCCATTTTGTGTTGATCACATTCTTATTCTTTGGTCTTGGAACCAATTCTCAAGTGTCATTTTTCTCAATTTGATCTAATTCTTCATCCATCTCCTTTTTCCAAAATTCATCCTTGCTGGCTTCTTAAAAACAATTTGGTTCAGTTGTATATAAGAGTGCTAGGTCGGTTTGTTTTGGTGAATTGATTCTTATTCTAGTCTCAAGTCCTTCATCCTTGTTTTCGATAATCTGATCTGAAGGATTATTCTTTTGTACTCATCTATTGGGTGTCTTTGGAGAAACTTGTTGAATTTGCTCTTCTTCTTCTGCTAGATTCTCTTCATATTCCTCTTCTACTTATTTGTCATCTTCTGCTTCTTCTTCTAAGGGTTGTTTCATTGATTCATTTTCTTCCTTTGATTCTGATATGTCTGTTTCATTAATTGTTATGTTGATGCTTTCCACAACTTTGTTCAATCTTAGATTGTAAAACTTTTATGATTTCCTTGTACTTGAGTAACCAACAAGCACTAGTTTGTCCACGCGAGAGTCAAACTTTCCCATTCTGCCATATTCTCTTTTGATATATCATTTTCTTCCAAAAACTCTGAAGTGCTTTACATTTACTGGTCTTCCTTTCCATAGTTCATAAGGATTTTTGTCAGTGTTTTTTTTTAGCATTACTCTATTTTGAGTGTGAACTGTTGTATGCACTTCCTATGTCCAAAAAATATCTGTCAATTTTGAATCCATTAGCATTGTTCGATCCATTTCTTATACTATCATGTTCTCTCTTTGAACAAGACCATTTTTTTGAGGTGTCCTAACAACGGAGAATTGTCTTTTTATTCCATGATTGTTGTAGTAGTCCATAAATTCCTTTGAGGTGAACTCTTCTCCACTATCATATCTCAAGAATTTGATTTTTGAATTCATTTCTTTTTCATCCATTTCCTTGTAGATCTTGATGTTTTCAAAAGCTTCTCACTTATTCTTGAGAAAGAAAACCGCAAGCATTCTTGTATAATCATTAACTAATAACATAAAGTATTTATCACCGTTTAAGCCCTTTGTTTTAGTTGGTCCAAAGAGTTCAGTATGCACAATTTCTAGTGGTCTTGTCATTGAATATTCCTTTGATTTGAACTTGATCTTTGTTTTCTTTCCTTTTTGACAATGCTTGCATAAAGTGTTGGTTGGTTTCGTGATATGAGGCATTTCTTTGACTGCTTGTCTTTTGCTAACTTTGACAAGGTTATCAAAATGTATGTGACCCATTCTTATGTGCCATAGCCAACTTTCATCTTCCTTTCCTAGAAAACACTTTTCATTTCCAATTTCACTTAACACATATATGTTTCCTGAAGTTCTTGCAGTTGTAGCGACCAACCTCCCTAAACCTTCTTCTCTTATCTCAGACTTTTTTGAATCAAAAGTAAATTTATGACATTGGTCACACATTTGACTCAGACTTATAAAATTATATTTCATATCTTCTACTAGTAGAACATTTTCTTCCTTTTCATTCTTGTTCCCAATTCAGACTATGTCTTTTTCAATGATTTTGGCTGAATCATCATTTTCGAAGGAGACTGATCCATATCTTTCCTTTCAAAATTAAGAAACTTGTCTCTATCACCTATCATGTGTTTTGAACACCCAATGTCAACATACCAACCACGTTTCTTTTTCTCATCTTGTAGAGAGAGTGTGCATTCTTCATTACTATACTGATCTTGCTTTCTTATCCATGTCCTTTTCTGTGGTCCATGTTTGTGAGTATTGTTATTCTATTGAGATTCTTTAGGAAGGACATTCATTCTTCACTCTTTTTCCATGTGCCCAAAATTGTTTCATTTGTAAAATTCCACTTCATTGCTCAAAGATTCAAACTTGTTGTAACTTCTTCTATGTGTTTCACTAGGCCTTCTTGGATAACCCCTTTGTGTATGACTCTCAAAGTAGTTATTGTTCTTGTCGTTAGCTCTACAATTCAAAACTTTATGTCCAAAATTATTACATGCATAACATAAACCAAAAAATATAGTTTGATACCTGGGAGTTGAGGATCTTCTGAAAGGAGGTTCTCTTGTGAATCCTTCTTCTTCTTGAGGCCTATCTGTCGGTTGTTGATTCTGAAATATGAATCTTCTTGGTGGATAAGTTTCCCTGTAATCTTCCTTGTATATATTCTTATCCCCTTTGATTGTTTCTACATATGTTTCTTGCTCTGTTGTTTTGGATATTGATCCCTTTTTTGTCTGATTGTATCCAAGTCTAGTCTTGTCAAAATTAGATTTTTGACTGTCAATAATTTCATCCAAAACTTTTGGGCTATTCTGCATATTTTTCTTTTGAATATCCTTTCTTAATGTGACAATCTCTACTTCCAGATTTCCAATGATCCTGTCCTTTTCTTCTAGTTGTTCTTTGAGTTCTTTTTCAATTATTTTATCTTCTTTTATTTCAACCTTCAATTTTGTGGTCATTTGTTCTAGTTCTTGAGTCTCTTCTTTCTTGTCTAGTTCTGCTTGTAGTTTCTTTTTTTTCTTCTTTTCTCTTCTGATAACTTCTGTGGCACACATTAATTTTTCTCGAAAGTTAACTTATGCCTCTTCAATTTCTTCATATTATTCTTTGGCTTCTTCATATTCTTCTTCAGAGTATTCTTTATCAAATTCTTCTATTGCCATGAATAGAACTCTTCTTGTCTCACTGTCACTGACTTCATCTTCATCTGATGATGAGGTGTCTTCTTTGGTGCATAAGATTTTCTTGAAAACTTTCTTTGTAGTTCTTTTTCCTTTATATGTTTGTTTTCCTTTTGAATAAACTTCATCATTTCTCTTTTTCTTATGAGGACATTTGTTAGAAAAATTACCAATACCATCACAATTAAAAAAAATTAAAGGAATCTTACCTCTATACCTACCATCGGTTCCCTTTTTTAGTCTTTTGACGAAGTTGGCCACTTTTTCATCATCTCTTGAGACGTCACTGTTTCTGCTATATTCTTCTTGTTGCTTGTGATTTGATCTTTTGGATGCTTTGAAGGATTCTTCTTTTACATCTAGATTCTCCTGTTCAATTCTCATTTCATATGCTGTAAAAATTCTAGGTAGTTTTTCCATGCTTATTGAGTTTAGATATGATCTTTCTTCTAGTGCTGATATATTAGGGTTAAATATCATAGGAAGAGATATTAGTAACTTTTGAACAATTACAGATTCTTCGATTTTTTCTCCCAATCCTATGATTGCATTCACTGCTTCGTCAACTCGTAAGAATTAGGCTATAATATTTTCATCTTCCTTCATTTTTAGTTGTTCGAAATGGCCTCTATAAGTTTAAAGTTTTGCTTCTTTGTCTTTTGTATCTCTTTCATAAATATTTTGAAGCTTGACCCAAATACCTTTAGTGGATTTACAATGTGCAACTTAGGTGAATACCGTATCATTGAGACAATTCAAAAGCGCATTTGTGGATTTGGAACTATTCTCATTGATTTTCATTGCTTTGTCATTTGTTGGTGGAACTGTTGGTGTTGTGTACCAATCTACAATTGATTTCCAAACATGAAATCCATGTGCCTATATATATGTCTTCATCTTTATGCTCCAAAAGGCATACTTTTTTCCATCAAACTATGGTATTCAATTTTTATAGAAGTTGGTACTCTCTAGGATCTACCTTTTAGTGGTTAAACTGATTTTTGAAGGAACCTGCTCTGAAACCAATTGTTGGATTACTAAGAGGGGGGGTGAATCAATAATAGTTCAATTGTATTCCTTTTATCCAAATTAATCCAAGTGTTATATCAATTTAGTATTATTATCAAATAATGAGCAATACAAAATGAACAATCAGACACATACACAGTACACAAGTGTTTTATGTGGAAACCCAAATTGGGAGAAAACCATGAAAATTAATTTTCTCATATGTATTGAAGAATTACATTCATTGGAAGCTCAAACTTCCTTTTTTTTCCAACTGCAATTGGAAGGAGGCTCCAACCCCCTAGTTTCTCAGGCTACAACCTAAGGGAAGATCCAACTCCCCAATTCTCTAGCTACAACTAGAAAGAGGATACAACCCCCTATGTTCTCCAGCTACAACCGGAAGGTGGCTACAAGCACCTGTCCTTGCCCCATCCAACCTCCCTAAAGTAGAAGTAAAATGATGGAATCACTATCAATATATCACTGTGAGATATATTGTTGTACACTTGTATCAACCTGTACCACTGACCTGTATCCAATCTGTACAACTTTGTTTTAATCGATCTGTACCTGAACTGAACATGTATGTACAAAAATACAATAGGTACCTGACTTGTAATGCTGCATCCCATGTATTTATGCACCCTATATGTTATGCATCCATATATGTATGCTACCAAACTGTTATATAGCATGTGTATGCCTTCTAAAAACTAGTGTTTCCTTTTCTTGAAAACTTCTGACCTTCTGTAACTTCTTTCACATAGATCTATAACCTCTCACTATATCCAGATTGTAATTGTACCCTGTGCATGCATCCTCATATATAACCTTTACTCAAGGAAAGTATGTCACTCTCTAGTCATGTGTCATATAGGTATGTGTAATCATGAACAAGTACAATATCCATCACATGATCTTAGTCATCAACCCCTTTCTAATATTCAGACTCTCAATACATCAACTATGACACAAATACAAGATCTCAACCATGTACCATAAAAACCCTTAGCCATATGCCAAGAGATACAAGATGTGCCTCATAATAAGTATCAATGATGAATATACTAACACTGTATTTCTGTAGATCTTAGTTATGCAGAAAATCCCATGAAGCCACTAGTCTCTCTAGGGAGAATCCTCAAATCTCCATTGCCATCCCTCATCCATACATCAAAATCCAACTATTAATAGAAATAAGACATATCATTTGAGCCAATGGATGGATCTGATGTGTCTGAGCACTTTAGACCTTCCTGGGAGCTTGATCTTAGAATCTAAAACCTGTGCATCTTCATCTTCTCAAGTTTCCATGACTTTATCAACATGTACACTCCCTATACACAGACAACCCGCATACTGTATGCACACTATACATAGACAACCCGCGTATATGCACCCTACACACAGACATCTCGTGTACGCACCAAAAAATAGGGTTTTGTGTAAATCCAGGAATTCATCGTCACCCCTTCATGCTACCTCAGACGTTCACCACTTCARATGTATCCACAAGTATTTACAAGAAGATTTACATAAGMAAATAGATATACAATATGTACATGTGTGTATTTTAAGAGTGAGTTTTGTCTCCTATTTATATCTTCATGTGGCCTTACACTTTCCTTATTTTAGGGCTTCTTCATTTAAAATAATTTCTTTCACAAAACACTTTGACCCTTGAAGGCTTCTATAAGACTTATGAGGGGTTCTCCAACTTCATATGGTCATAACTCTCTAACCGTGAGGAGTTATGTGATGTTCCACATACCACCGGAAATGGCATGACAAGAACTATCCATCTAGGATAGTTTCACTAAAAAATTCATTGTCCTTCATCTCATTATTCCACAATTAAGCATGGGTTCTCTCATTGCGCAAAGCATCTTCCCATGAGGCATTTCACCATAAGGGGACCAGTTCGGATTTCATCCATATTTACTTCTTATCAACCATGAAAAGACAATGATGAGTCATATTTACATAAAATAGTATTGGGTCCATTACCCAAACCTTTGTGCTACAGGGCTTTCTTCAAGGGTTGACATCAATGACAACCAACCTTAATCAACAATTGATCCCACCACATTGATGCCTTTCCCTTGAGTTGATAGATGTAAATTATATCTTCTTCATGAGAAGAATAATTATGCAATTGAAAATACTTTTCCATGCCCAACAACCATGTCTCTGCATCTTGATTCTTCTTGTGCTCACCATCAAATGTGGGAGTTTTGACTTTCTTCATTTCTCCTCATAGCTCATCCACCTTGGACCTCTTATTCTTCCTGACAGGGGATGGAATTCAGTTGTTGTTTTCCTTTTGATTGAAAATCCTTATGGAGTGATGGTGATGTCTACTAACACTTCTTGTTCTTATTTTCTCATCAGGAAACCTGTGACTTTTTTATTTTCTTCAACCACTCTCATTATCTAATTTATTTTCTATTATATTCAATCTTTGCATTAAATTCACGTTGAAGTCCTCTTGTTGCTCCTTGGCTCTCATAAGCCTTTCATTATCATCTCTATGGATTTGTAAGTTTTTTGTAAATTTCTAATGGTCTCTACCATGTTCATGTTTTCATCCCTTCCTTCTCCATGTCCATTAGAGTTGGTTCCTTCAATGCTCAAATGGACATCCATCCCTTTGATCTCATCTTCTTGGCTATAATTCCCCTATGTATCTTCCATTTTTCGGGATTCTGTGTTGATCCTACTCTGATGTAGTTTTTGGTAACTCTGCAAAAATCTTGTAGCCAACAAAACTTTGTCAAGCTAAATGACTCAACAATTTCATGAAAAATATGAACCATTCTGATTCAATAATATATCATAATTATTTCTTCTAATTTTATGAGACATTGAATGCCGAGATCAATTTTTTGGGTGAATAAGTATATTCTACTATCTAATACCTTTCCAACGCCTTCTCCAATGCTCAATTCTGAGTCTTGAGTAGAAAGTTATGGTTATTTGAAAATTGTCCATTAATTTTTATGTTCACACTTCAACTAGACACAAATATGAGTTGTACTTATGCATTTTTGCACCTACTCCATTGGATTTTTCATAGGATATCAATTGGGTTTCTTCATATACATATTCTGGATACTTTGTCAAAGTTTCACCTTTTTCTCAGTTCCAAGCTACTAGTTACAACTTGTTGAAGTTCTAGGCCAAGTCGTGTTTTTGATGTGGAATTCTACAGGTACCTCCTTTTCCATTTTAAATATTTTTAGCATGCCCAGAAATTTAATTCAGATTGGGACTATCTTCTATGGTTCAATATATTTCCATTGAATGCTTATTCACCTCAATCTGATTCTGGAGCAGAAAGTTATGGCTCTTTGAATTTAGTTGGGTCATAAAATTTACCCTTCATTGTTTGTGTTATAACTTTCTCATAAAAGCTTTGTTTGATGAACAATTTACACCATTAGAAAGATTTCTCCGAGTTCTTTTATTTGACCTGAAAACACAAGGTATAGTATGTTCTCATGGTTTTTGAGTACCTTAAAATACTTTTAAGGACCTAAAAAATGCACTTTAAAAAGATGGCATTCAAATAGTATAAAACGTCGCAAAAAATCATTGGTTTTCTATTGTTGTTCACCTTCCAAACAACTTCGCGTGAACAATTTTCAATGTAAATCATTCTCTGTGCACTTATAACCACTGTGCATCACTTCTTTGTCAAATAAATAACTGGTCTGCGCTACTTTTGTGTCACGCGTCAATATCCACTGCGTGCAGTTTTGGTTCTCGCACTATTACCTGTTGTGTGCCATTAACTAAACTATCGCATGACAAAAACTACCCACATTTCCCGCACAACAACCAAACTCCTATGCACTCTGCCAATACTAGGCACACCATGCACACAATTATTATGTGTGTGCACAACATGCGCGCCATATTATGCGTATGCACACCACGCAATGCTAAATTTAGCGCGTGCACCCGCACACCAATATTTTTTTGTGCGCTTCCAAAATTTAGCGTGCGCACTCATACACCAACATTTTTCTGCGCGGTGCCAAAATTTAGTGCACGTACCCACAAACCAACATTTTTCCACGTGGTACCAAAATTTAGTGCGCGCATCCGCACACCAACATTTTTCTGCGTGGCTCCAAAATTTAGTGCGCACACCAGGACACCAATATTTTTCCGTGTAGTGCCCAATTTTTACATATCATAAGCATTTTATTGTGCATCATGCATTTTTAGTGCGCCCACCTATGCACATTCATTTTATGCACATCAATTCCTCGTGAATTTCATTGCAAAAATTGGGGCTTTTGCTTAACTTTTTGCCCATTTCTTCCATAGACATTCTGCAACTATAAAATTTGTTCAATTTCACACCGATAACACCAGTTCAAACTTTGCAACAAAATATCACTGTGGTTTGACATTTCTGGAACGAATTGTTCCCAAACTCAAGTCATGAATTGAGAAATTTAATTGCTAATATCTCTCCAACTACCATGGCTTCACTGTAACTTCAAATTCGATAAATTCCATGTCTAAATTTGCTAGAACATATATTAAGTCAAGAATATCTCAACACATGGCCAAATTTCTCAATTTTCCCATGAATTTAAGAACAGAACTTGGGGATTTTGCCCAATTCCACGCAATTGTTGTTACTTTTTACCATGGACGCTCTGCGTCCAGAAATTTGGCCACAACGAAATAATTCCTCTATGAAATTTCGCTTCAATTCAACTTTCTCGGTCCATCCAGGCTCAGTTTGTAAAATTCAAGCTCTGATACCATATTGTAACATCCTCAACCACCCACATCGAGGCATGCTACATGAGAGAACTCTTTCGTTCTTTTCTCAACATACTGTAACATACCCAACATCCAACTGAGCTATGCCACATAAATTTTTCCAACTGCATGCAATTAAAACATATACACACAGAACTCTTGCAGAACATTATATATAAAACGTAAAAAAAAAATACATTTCGTAAATAAACAGATTCATGCTAAAATAATAATAAACATATAAATGTAACATATACAAGCAATACCCATAAATATAAAGATAGTTATAACCACAGATAAGATAAACCCCTAAAAATACACACATAAATAATAATGCAGCATGTATTTTTATCACACAGTTGACACTTATCTTGGTAATAATATCACCAATTGTGTGCAGACCTTCCATAAACCTCCCAGCCTTAGACCACAGTACTCATCACTCTCACCAGCGGGTCACCACTGAGTTGGGACTAAACTCCACCCGGGTAAAGGGATTCCTAACCAAGCTAATGGTTCACAAACAACAGAAAAGACTTCGTCACAGGTGCCAACTCAAATTAACAACCTACAGTCCCTCATTCCCCACATGCATGTCCCACCCCAGAAAGTGTTCCCCTTCTCTTATCAATAGTCCTTCGGCTGCCCAACATCCTTTTTGGGCTTCAACAACATGCCGGAAAGGAAGTCTCAGAGAACGGTAGTTGTAGTTTAGCACCTTCAGGAAATCAATTCCGAGAAATTCTCTCACCCAGAGAGAAACTTCTCACGGGACTGACAACTTGCTTCTTCAATATCCCATGGGCTTGAAAACCCACCTCTTCAATATCCCAAGGGCCTGACAACACACTTCTTCGGTCCAAATCCTAAGGTAACCAACTACACAACCAGGTATGGATACGTATATAGGCTCAGGTACTATAACATGAAGCTACGAAGGATAGTTGACTAAGTGAGTCAATTCTCTTGGAATGGCTAAATGGATGATCCAATTATGGAAGGAATGTTTGTCAAAATGCCAGAAATGAACTAAGACCAAACAATATGTATGCATTTTCCCAACTTGACACTTGTCATGTTGGGAGTTACTTTGGTCCACTTGTCCCCATCTTTAGAACTTAAGATAAAATAATTATCCATACTTTATACTTTAAGAAATATTAATATGATATTCCTTTTTGGATTAATCTCCCTAGATTATCCCCTTTTCCTTAAGTTTTATCCCCCACCCTTTCCCTAACTAGTGGATTTTAGTCCCCCATACTCTTTTATCATGGTCATTCTTTGTGCAAAGATCTATTTTATATTAATAATGAGACATATACAAGAATAGGCACATTGGCCTTTAACATCTAGGATCTCTTCCCTAATATAAACATAATCCTCCTAGATTATAATAACTGGCTCACCATCCTATAAAATAAAACATATACACAAAGGATTTCTTTTCTCAATATCACGCGCACTTAATATGATGCATGCAATATCCTGAAATGTTCACACTTCATCATTTTACTGCATAGTACATGTGTGCACTATGCCATGAAAGGTGCTTACAAAAATGATATCAACCAGCTCACAAACTTAAGTACATTTTCAGTTACATGACAATTGGGTTCAGCCTAGGGATATTACAATCCCCTCCCCTTATTTATGCACTGTCCTTGGTGCATTATGTACACATATACAACACAATTTCAAAAATCCTCAAAAAGATGGGGTATTCTGCTCACATTGCATCCTCATGCTCTCAAGTAGTGTCCTTAGGTGATAGAAGTTGAATTTTGCAGAATGAGATACTACCTTGAGACACTATTTAGGTGGAACAGTAGTCAAAACTACCTATGGTATTTTGTAGAGATGACCCCCTAGAGAAATGATGTAGGATCATCTCTCCACATCAGCCAGCCATCCAGTGAGCCCATGTCAGCGCACGCATTCAATGGGAAGAGGCGCAACCTCATTGCAAATTTGAAATTGAATGTAATTAATGTTGTAGGTTGTTAATCCATGGAGCCATGCCTTTGCGCAGACATTAGAGTAGATATCTTTGAATGTTTGTAAGGCTGATATCTAGATCTGATTCTAGACTAGACAACCCATTAAATGTGATTGAATAGAGTAGGTGAGATTGGAGGGAAGAGCTCAAAGAGCCCACTCATGTAAAAGATCAAGATACCTTCTTTGCATTATGACAGAGAGATCAAAAAAGTAGAGAGAGTGGAGAAGGAGCCAAGACTCTATTAAAGTTTGTGCTCATAATAGATTTGTAAAGAGGTATTATATTAATACAAACAAAAACAGTTTTTCCTGCAAGTATTTCTATGTTGAATGAATGTCTATGTGTGTTATTTATATGCTGTAGATGTATGTTAGGTATGCATTTGCAGGGGTTGTTTCATTTCAGGGTTATAGGTATTTGAGGCTTCACACCAGGAAGGTGTGACAGAACACTGCAAGTTCTGTAAACTGTGCATAGGGATGCATTTCTGAATTTTGTAGGTTCAGATAAAGGCATTCCAGGAGGGTACAATAGATGAAATCATCAATTCAGAGGAAGACCTCAAGATTGGTGAACACCTTGGAGGCAGGACTGTGTAGAGGAAGACACAGTAAAGAGACAGAATCTCTGAGGAGTTCTGTAAGGCTCTGCTAGGAGGGCATTGAGCACAGGCACAAAGTGCACAGAAGAACTCGAGTGTGAGTTCTGTAGAGCTCTGCCAAGTGGGCATTGAGCATATGAACAGGGTTGTTGAACACCCTGCAGACTCAGCAAGAGGTTGCTTGAGTGAAGGAGTGCCAGGAGGGCATTAGATTCTTCATTTGAAGGAGAGGAAAAAGGATAAATTCCTTAGAGTTCAAAGCTACGGAAAAGCTCAGAAGAGATAGCACCTTCATGCATGCAGAGACTCTACAAGGAAGCGCAAGAGTCGAAGAGTCCTTTGAGGATTCAAGAATAAAGCTCAAGAGGAGTAGCATTTTTTTATATGTAGGCGAGACTCAAGGTAAAGAGTTCACAGAGGAGAGGAGCAAAGGCTGAGGCCTTTTCACTTGGAGAATTCTTCCAAGTTAGGAAGAAAATGTGTAAGCTTAAAAGGAGGCATAACAATCGTCAGATCAGGCTGAGGAAGAAATATGGACTATTGGATTTCCATGTCTAAGGAGCACCATAGTGGGTGTGCATAGCAGGAGCAGTTGTGAGCCATTGGATCTCACATGGATCACTGGTAGTAATCGGATTGATCGGAAGCTGCACGGGGTTTAATCCTTAAACACGTAGAGCAGAGGAGAGAAGTCCTGAAACATGCCTAGATATTAGAATTTCAGACTTTAGGATTTTGGAGGTCCTGATAATGAGAGATCGGGACACTCCAGGGTGAAAGTCTCGAAATATATCTGAGTCATCCATCTGGGGAGGACACATGTCGTGAGATCACCCATTTCGGGGATTCAGACACCAGGAAACACAAAGGGGAGTCTTTTGACTTCACACCTGGTGAAGTCTCGAAATGATCTAGACCATCCGTCCATGGAGGACACATGGCGGAGATCGAGAGTCCATCAGGATTTTAGAAATCGAGAATTTTGGAGTCCCGTTGACACGAGGTCAGGCTCTTGTATTGATAGATCTCAAAAGGATCTGATCCGTTGGATCAAGAGGGGCTTAGAGCCATTGATCTACTCAGAAGAGGGGAACCCAGGATTAGATATTTTTGCATTTCAGAATTCGAGAATTCAGGAGTTCCGAGGAAAAAGGGTCGAGACATTTCAGTGTTCCGAAACCCAAAATTCATCGTCATGTGCAGAATACTGTGAGCAGAGAAGAAGGACCTGTGGATCGAATAATTGGAGATTCCAGTAGGGAATAAAAAGAGCCACTTCGACTCAAGAGAGTTAAAGAACGATCCTTAGACCGGGAGGTCAGGTGTAGGACCTATCGAGGAAGGGTCTTTGGTGGGGCATCATCAAGTTTCTACAAAATTCATGAGCTCATGTTCATGAGTTTCCCATCTCAATTGTTGAAATCCTCTTGAATCCCAAACAAATTTCTGGAGCTTCCTTGCCCCATCTCTCTGTTGTTGCTACTGCTTCTGCTTTTGTGCTATTTCTGCTACTTTTCTACCCAACTTCTCCTTACTGGCAGTCTCTATTGATATCAACATAATCTCCTTGATCTCCTCAATCACTTCGTCCAACTACTCCAGTGGCTGGCCCTATTCATGTAGTCTCCTCTGCTGCAAATTTTTTATGTAGATGGACAGATCACAATGATCTACCATGTCATCTTCATCTTCTTTCCAACCTCACTTGTTGGACATGCAAGATCTGCACTATCACCCTTCTCTCCAGGGCTTCAATCTGTTCACACATACTAGAAAATCTCATGTTGTCTACCTCTTCTTCTTTAGCTTCTGCAAGCTCCAACGTTGCAGTCTTTTTAGCTTCCTGGCTGAAAATATTGAGCCACTCCTCAAAATGCTCACCTTCTTTTGTTTGGGTAGTCTCTAATGTCTTCTCCAATTCTTCTTCCCTGAAAGTAATAGTTGGTTGTCTTTCTCTTGTTGTTGTTGCTTCATCTGCAACACAGATCTCTGCTTCCTCTGGGCTAAGTGGTAGGAATATTTCAATTCCCCCAATCATTAGAAGATTCCTTCAATATTCCTTCTCTGTCAGCTGCTCTGGCTGATTCAAACTCTTCTCTGAGCTCACCTACTTTGTCATCTCCTCAGGCTAATTCGAAATCACCTCTGAGTCCATGAGACTCTCAAATAGCCTCATTTTTGTTCCCATGCCCACCTAGAAATTTGGGATTTTCCTGCTGCCCTCCTGGCAGTCCATGATATCTCACAGTGACCTCGTTTCATTTTCCTCTTGCTAACATGAAATTYCCTAGCTATCCTCATGACAATTCGTGAGATCCCGYAGTGACCTCAACTCCTTGCCCTCCTGGMAATTGGGAATTTYTGGGCTGACTTCCTGGCAGTCATTGAGATCTTCAGTCGATCCCAATTCATCCTCAGCATCACTGAGATTTMTCCTAGTCTCTGGTTCACATACCTAAACCATCTCGTCAAGTCCGTCAAGGTTTTCAGCATGCCTCAACCATCCTCTTAACAACCTACATTGTCATCTAKCCATCAACTACTTGACTAGCCATGTTACCTTCAGCTTCCTCATGGGCCATTCATATACCCATCGTGACTTGGCATTCTGCTGCATCCGCAATGCAAGATTTTCTATCTCTGCCCTTATATTAGTGAGTTCTTCATCTATTTATACTTTTCTCATCAGCTCAGGTCTTTCCTTCCAGCATATCTACGACCTTCAATAGCCATCTTCCTGTCTATCTTCCCTCCTAGCAAATCTACCACTGTCACTCTGCACCCCGAGTGTTTCATCTTCTCCTATAGTCCTCCTGACTATCTTCTTGATTGTTTCATACCTGCAAGCAATCATCACAGAGTCTCCAGCACTCTGTCTTCCTTTTCCTTCTCTATGCCTGAAATATACAAATAGAGTTCTCACTCTGATACCAAAACTTGATGTGTATCAGAGTTCTCTTTCACCTCCAGCTTCCCTTACCTGAAATATATAGACAAGATTCGAGCTTTGATACCAAAACTTGATGTGTATCAGAGTGCTCTTTCACCTCCATCATCCCTTTCCTGAAATCTATAGACAAGATTCAAACTCTGATACCAAAACTTGATGTGTATTAGAGTGCTCTTTCACCTCCATCTTCCCTTGCCTGAAATCTATAGACAAGATTCAGGCTCTAATACCAAAACTTGATGATGCACCACCAATGACCCTGCCTCGATAGGTCCTGTTCCTAACCTCCTAGTATAAGGATCATTCTTTAACTCTCTTGAGCCGAAGCGACTCTTTTGATTCCCTGCTAGAATCTCCAATTATTCGATCCACAAGTCCTTCTTCCCTGCTCATGGTCTTCTGCACATGACCATGAATTTCAAGTTTCATAACATCAAAATGTCTGGACCCTTTGTCCTTGAAACTTCTGAATTCCTAAATTTTGAAATGCCAAAATCTTGAATATTGGGTTCCCCTCTTTTGAGCAGATCAACGGCCCTAAGCCCCTATTTATCCAATGGCTCAGATCCTTTCAGGATCTATCAATATGAGAGCCTAACCTCTTGTCAAAGGGACTCTCAAATTCCCAATTTCTAAAATCCMAATGGAATCTCGATCTCCACAATGTGTCCTCCATGGATGGACGGTCCATATCGTTTCGAGACTTCACCATGTGTGAAGTTAAAAGACTCCCCTCTGTGTTTCCTGGTGTCTGAATCCCCGAAATGGGTGATCTCGCGACACATTTCCTCTTCATATGGACAGCTTAGATCTATTTTGGGACTTTCACCATGGAGTGTCCCAATCTCTCATCATCAGGACCTCTGAAATCCCAAAGTCTGAAATTCTGATATCCACGCATGTTTTGAGACTTCTCTCCTCTTCTCTGTGCATTTAAGGATTAAACCCCGTGCAAATTCTGATCAATCCAATGGCTATCGCTGATCCGCATGAGATCCAATGGCTCACAACTACTCCTGCTATGCACGCCTCCAACGTTGCTCCCTGGACGTGGAAATCCAACAGTCTAGATTTCTTACTCATCCTGATCTGACGGTTGTTGTGCCTCCTTCTAAGCTTACACATTTTCTTCCTGACTTGGAAGAATTATCCAAGTGCAAAAGGCCTCAACTTTTGCTCCTATCCTCTATGAACTCTTTACCTTGAGTCTCGCCTGCGTACATAAAAATTCTACTCCTCCTAAGCTTTACTCTTGAATCCTCAAAGGACTATTCGAATCTTGCACTTCTCTATAGAGTCTCTACATGCACGAAGGTGCTATCTCTTCTGATATTTTCCGTAGCTTCGAACTCTAAGCAATTTATCATTTTTCCTTTCCTTCAGATGGTGAATCTGATGCCTTCCTAGCACTCCTTCACTCAAGAAACCTCTTGTTGAGTCTACAGGGTGTTTAGCAAACCTGTGCATATGCTCAATTCCCACTTGGTAGATCTCTACAAAAGTCACAACAGAGTTCTTCTGTGCACTCTGTGCCTGTGCTCAATGCCCTCCTAGCAGAGCCTTACAGAACTCCTCAGAGATTCAGTCTCCTTACCATGTCTTCCTCTACATAGTCCTGCCTCTAAGGTGTTCAGAAACCTTGAGGTCTTCCTCTGAATTGATGATTTCAGTGACTGTGCCCTGCTGGCATGCCTTTGTCTGAACCCACAGAATTCAGAAATGCATCCCTATGCATGGCTTATAGAACCCGCAATGTTCTGTCACACCCTCCTAGTGTGAAGCCTTAAAGACCTCTAACCCTGAAATCAAACAACCCTTGCAAATGCATACCTAACATACATATACAACATATAAAGAACACACATAGACATTCATTCAACACAGAAATACTTGTAGGAAAAACTATTTATGTTTGTATTAATAAAATGCCTCTTTACAAAGGTGTTCTGAGCACGAACTTTAACATAGTCTCGGCTCCTTCTCCACTCTCTCTGCTTCTCTAATCTCTCTGTCATAATACAAATAAGGTCTCTCGATATTTTACATGAGGGGGCTCGTTGAGCTCTTCCCTTCAATCTCACCTACCCTATTCAATTACATTGAATGGGTTGTCTAGTCCAAAATATGATCTAGATCTTATCCTTACAAACATTCAAGGCTATCTACTCTAATGCTTGCGCAAAGGCATGGCTCCATGGCTCAAAAACCTACAACATTAATTACATTCAATTTCAAATTTGCAATGAGGTTGTGCCTCTTCCCATTGAATGCATGTGCTGATGTGGGCTAGTTGGTTGGATGGCTGACGTGGAGAGATGCTCCTAAATCAAGAAACAATGACAATGCAAGGCCGAGACTCATAAAAAACGTGGTGTCTGCACATATATGGTTATCCCAAGAGAAAATCACAAACATGCAGTGGGAAAACATCACATAATACCTCATTGTTGAAGGGTTGGATGTCGTATGACAATCGAAACTACTAGCTGACACGAAGATCTTGTCCCTTTCGAAGCCACCTGATGTTGTATCATTGTGCGTGTGGTGTTGTTGACAATCCCAATTGTTTTAGGACCTCTGCTGAGATGAGGTTATTCTAAATTACCCTATAAATAATAAGACATAGTGGGGTCCCCTTCACCCACATCTGTGAATGAAATAGGTGCTCCCTCTCTTCAGGATCTATTGGTTCTTCTGGTTGAATTGTTGCAGTTGTGACAATAGCAGTGGGTTTTGTGTCAATGATCTGTCATTTAGCAGTATTTTCATAATCATATTCTGAATTAGGGTTTGGATCCTTGTCTTTGATCTCGACCACCAATGATTGTTTTGAGCGACATTCATCGGGGTTGTGCTAGGGGCTTTTGCGGAGATCACACCATTTTCTGGTGTCTTTCTTTGTCTTCCTGTGACCCTTCCTTTCCTATGGCTTGGAATGGTTTTCAGTAGATTGTTTGTTAGGGTCATCTTTTTCATACTTTGGTTGTTGTGGATTTCCAAATCCGAACTCCCATTTTTTGTGGTTCTTAAATTTCTTTTCGATTTTAACAACATATCGATAAGCAACACCGAGTGATGAGAGGTCCAGAAAATCCATTTCAGTTTAGATGTATCTGTGTAGAGCCCCACAGTATTTCAGAAACAAATTTCATTAAAAGTCTTTGATACCCATATTGGTGTGCAAAGTATGGAAGGTATTGGTGAACTCCAGAACTGCTTGGCCCCTTTCTCGCCGCAGTGTGGTCCATCTCATGTACTGGTCCTCATAGTTGCTAACATGGTAATATTGTTCCTTTACCGCGTCCACAAACAAATCCCAAGTGGGCTCAAATCATATATTCCAGACTCCTTTGTGGAGTGTTTATCCCAATAATTTTACCACAAACGTTTGACATGGGGGAGAGATTCGAGTGTGAAGGTGATCTTTTCCCTGTCAGAAAAATTATGAATAGAGAAATAACCTTCTAGCAAATTTAACCATTTTTCTAGGGCATCCGCATCTATCTGACCTTCAAATATGGGAATATAAAAATTAGACTATACCTTGAAAGGAGAGGTTCTTCCAAAGTGGTTGTTTGATGAAGATGCACCTATTTTTATAGGTAAGCATTGAAGGATGTGGGAACAATTCTCCATCATTTTGTCCCTTTGTCGCGTGAGAGCTTGCTCAAGAGACAGATTTATAGGATCATCTTCTTTGTCATTTTTATTTTCTTCTAGCATGGAGGGTTTCTTGGGAGTGCAAGAGAGATTGTATTAAAGAGAGACATGCTCGAGACCCAACTTTCTATACTCAGACCTCATTAGGGACATGCACTAAAAAAAGGATCAAGAGAAGCCTGCTCTGATACCACTGATCCAGATTATTTTCGACATGAAATGAAAGAAGAAATATAATAAAGAAATTCACAGATATATCACGTATATCCAATAATATAATAGAAATGTATCACATATGAAACCATAAACACAAATATACAGTAATACATGATTTGTATTAATGAAAAAAATGTATAGAGACTGTAAAAATACAAAGTGAAAGACTCGCTAGAATGGTGGCACCTTATCTTTGAGAAGAGATGTGACAGCTACTCGCATTCACAAGAAAATGATTACAATGTGGCTTTGAAGGACTTTTTACAATAAAAAGGAATTCCAAAAACCCTAGACATCCAAAAACCTAACCCTAGGAGATAAAGCACCAAAAGTCATGTGGGCCCTGTTTGGGTAAGTTAGTACATTAACTTCCCAGGGTTGTAACTTTTGCATATGATCTTTGTTTTAGGTGCATGATAGCCTCTTGGAAAGGTATCATCAAGGAGATTAATTTTGGGGGAAATATCGAAGGAACTTCCATATCTCTCCCAATTTTCCCAAAACCGTCATTTAGAGCCTCAAAATGGCCCTGGAAGTTAAAAATGGCTAAAAATAGTAAATTACCAAAATTGCAAGAAAATTGTTTTGAGCCAGTTGGAAAAGATTTGTGGCCACTAGTATCCACCTGGATCATTAGGACTGTACCAATTCCATTGGACCTTTACAATCCCTATGGCTTGATTCCATAGATGTTTGAATTTCTGGTCCAAAATGCGTACCAGATGCACTTGGAAAGCGCCTTCTTGCTCCACCTGAATCACATTCCAATCAATAACATGATTAACATTAGGTATATATTTATTTAACAATGATACATGGAATACATTATGAACATACGTAGATGCAATAAATGCAATCATATAAGCCACTGGACCAATCCTCTCTATGATTTGAAATGACCCACAATAGTGAGCTGCCAACTTTGAACAATTTCCCAACTTCAGGAAACTT
>JASDQU010504518.1:56719-78742 GCA_032191745.1 Picea mariana | reverse complement strand
TATCGGTTACCTTTATATTCAATCTTTGGAAGTTCTCAATGTGCTCGGTAACTGAACCCTTTTGCTTGAGATTTATCAATTGGATAAAGAAGGTATTGCTCCTTGTATCCTCATAGTGTGATATCATTTCTTTCGTCAAAATTGTCCAAGTGACGAGTGATTTGTGAGAACAAAGCCATCAATACCAAACAAATTGATTAGGTTCTAAACATAAAGAAGCAATTCGTACCTTTTGTGTATGTGGCACATTATGGAGATCAAAGAATTGCTCCATCTGAAGTATCCATGTGATTGGGTCCTTGCCATCAAACTTCCTCATGTCAATCTTAGGAACGTGGTTGGTCTTCAAACGAAATTTGGAGTTTCTCCATTCTTGATTCACCTTCCTTGTGTCCACATCATGAATTTCATGGGATGCATTTTCACTTTCAGGTGTCTTATCTGTTATTAAATTTTTCAATACTTCCATGATCTCCCCTTTTAAACCATCTATCTTAGTTTCCAACTTAGCTTCCATTGAATCCATCTTAGTATCCAACTTAGCTTCCATTGAATCCATCTTAGATTCCATTGAATCCATCTTAGCTTCCATTGAATCCATCTTATTTTGTAGTTCATTTATGTCCCTACGGATTTCTTCACCTTCATCAAGAGTCCAAGTAGGATTTTTTGGAGGCTTATTTGGTGTAGAAGTTCCCTTTTTGGGTGGCATGTTGGCCAAGTATCACTTTTGAACCTTGATTTTGAGGCGGTTCTACTAAACAATATTTCTTCTATTGTATCTCCCCATTTTTGGCCCTTCTAGGTATGAAAATTTATCTTATGTATTTCTCTGATATTTCATCTCTGCAATGCCACAGGTCTGATCAAAATTGGATGTGCCAAGTGGAATTTACGGTAGGTTCCCCACAACTTGCCAATTTTTGGCCTTTCTAGGAGATCTCACTTGTATAGTGTGCCCCACACAAAATAATTGATATTAAATTATGAAACTCACACCCAAAATACTAAAGACTGTCCACGATCCAATGCAACCAGTCACATTCAATTTGAATACTCTAGGAAGAAGTTATGATTGTTTTACCTGGAACACCTTCTTGAGACTAGTCAATAGGACTAGTCAGATACCCAATCTTACACAGGGTGTATCTACAAATTTAAGATGACCCAAAAGCTGAAATTTTTACCACAGATACATTACCAATTTTTGTAAATGGCCTTCAGATTTCATGGTCTGAAATGTTACATAAAAAAATTTATAGGAAAATTTCCGCAATGACTCATTTCAGGATGATTCCAGAACCCTATCTTGTACAGGCTGTATCTCCGAAAGTATAAGGCCTCAGGAGCTGAATTTTGAACCCAACATACCTTGATCCATCTTGTAAATATCCTCCAAGCCATTCCTTCTGAAACACTGTAGAAAAAAGGTTATAGCGAAAATTCCACGGTGTCTCAGATGTAGCAGTGAAACCCCAAGACCTTGAGCTCTGATACCATATGTTAAGAACCAAACATCAATATAGCATATAAAAACCTCAGGAAAAGTACTCAACACCTTGACAAAGAGATAATTTCAGATAATAAGCCTCTTCAAGGGGTAAACCTCCTTTTACCCCACTTAAATGTTCAAGTACAAGATGATTCAAAATGAAAATGTCTTCTTAGTATATATAGGAGACTAGGAGGTATAATTACAAATAATGGCCTAAAGCCGAAATAAATAAAATAACATTACTAATCTAAATTACAACTAATGGCCTAAAGCTGACATAAATAAAATAGCATTACTAATCTAATATGCCCCAATTAAGGGGTGATGAGCCAATATTAGGGCTTAACAGAAGGCGTCGTATGGCTCTGATCATTACAATATATCATGGTCGAATTCAACACTTTTGTTTCCTGATATCTCATGACATCATGGAAAATCTCAAATTGAAACATATCCAAGTATCACTTTTTCTGTCATCATGAGAGTTTTCCATGGATTAGCAATCAATCATCCTAGACTTTTGAGTAGCTATTTTGATACACTCTCTCTGTTATAGAAAGTTTTCACCATGCTTCTGTTGTATATGAGATACTCTGCATTAGGTTGTTTGAATCCATACAAGCTCTTCTTATATCTGCATACATGGGTCTATTTATGGTATAAGATTCTTTCTCACTTTCTTTATTAGCAAGAACAATATTTTACATGTAAATTCCAATCCATGGAGACTGCAAGAGATACCTCTAGCTACTGGAATGAGCTATCGTCGTAGTCTTATCCCTCCTTCTAGAAGAACCTATGAATCTCAAAATTCTTCCATTAATAAGTCTTTTTCACATTTTCTTGCGTACACTTTTTTTTATCATAACTTCCATTTCTTCTACTCGATTGATTTTAGTGGGTTCAAACCAAGTTGGTAGTCTTGTGATTCTCAGTATAATAACTAGTTGTTCTAGATTTTTTTTCTTTCTTGGAATATTCATGTTATTCCTCATGTTTCTCTTTAGATCTTGGGTCCATGGAGTCTTCTATAGATTCCATGTAGATTCCAACTTCTTCCTTTCATCATAGGATCATGGATGTAGATGGACAACTAGGGATACTTTAAGGCTTATTTTCGAAGAAGACTTCTTCTGAACACGTGCTTCTTATCATTGCTGCTACTTTCAATAGGAACATGGACATATACTTCATAATCCTCAATGGATCATATCATTTAGGATTAGCTCCCTCCTAATCCTTGATTCATGCATGAATGCATTCTCTTCTTTTGGAATTATGTAATCAACTCCCTCCGTCTAAGAGAGTCCACACTTCCTTCTGCAGCCTTATTGCATTCTGAAAAGTGTCACAAGACTTTTTCTAATTTCCTCTTGATTGTTGACTTCTTTCTATTTTGTCTTCTAAGTTTGATTCTGATTTCGGCTTATCTGGCAATTTTTACTTATAAAATAGTTTCCATAGGAATTGTTTCCAAGGATTGTCAACATACTTCATCTTTTCATGTGTATTTATTGACTTCTAATCATCATAATAGTAATCCTTATCTTTCTGTTCTTCCATAGGTGTTGTTTCATTGACCATCTTATCTTCTAAGAAATAGATATATAGGAACTATGTAAACATGGTATGTACAAGGACTATGTTACAGAAGAATAATGTTATCTTGACTAGAAGAAGAAATCAGCTTCATCTTGTTTGACATTCTTTGAGGGTTTTGTTTCTTCGAAAACTGTTGCTTCATGTGTTTCCTTCCTTTTCTTTAACTAAGGACAATGATTCTTGTAGTGACCATATTTTCTCCAGTTGAAGCATTGTAGTTTTGACATATCCTTCTCTTGATTTGGTTTCTTCCTTGAGTCAAACTTCTTCTTATTCCTGAATTTCTTGAGCTTTGTTGTGTAGGCCTGATCATCATCTCTCCTTCAAAATTTCTCTTTTTTGCTAATCCTTGATTCTTCTTGTGCACAACAACTCCAAAGTTATTCAAATGTGGGATACTCCTTTATTGTGTTTATGCTTGTAGAAAATGCCTCCCATGTCTTGGGAAGACCATTGAGTACTATATTTACCAATTCCTTTTCTGAAATGATTTCTTCAATATCTTGTAGTTGATCTCTTAACTGAGATATTCTTACCAAGTATGATGTTATGCTATGATCATTATTAATTTTAATGTCATAGATATCATTCTTCAGACTCATTACTTGTCCAATGTTTCTGAATGAGATGAGGTTAGTTAGGGCATCATACATCTTCTTAGATGAGTCAAGATGAGAAGTGTAGGGTATAAAGTGGTCTTTTAAAGAGTCCACTATGATACTCATTGCATTGATATCATTGTACTTGAAATTCTCCATAACTGCGACGCTTTGAGGTTCCTAATCTTTTCCTTCTTCAAATTGTGGTTCCATGATATCTACTTTCACAATATCAAACACTTTATTATTTTCAAGGATGCGATCAATGCTTGTCTTCCATGTTCTGAAGTTATAAGACCCTTATAACTTGTTTTTTGACTTCATAGAGTACTTCATGACAACTTTGACTTGGTCAACCTTTGACTTTGACCAAAAAATCAAACTTGATGTCTTATATTTCTTATAGAACCAGGAGGTTGGCTAGGATAGGGAGCACTAGGATATCTAGAAATTAGGTCAATCTCTTCACTCAAGGTGCCTCAACAAGAGGGTTAGGGTTTCATTTCTGCAACAAAATTTTGACTGCAACTGCAATTGTAACTGAGAAAATCCTCCCAATCTATCTTCTAGCGGTTAGAATATTAGAAGATAGTGTGGTCCCATAACCTATTATAAAAATAGGTGTGCTCATTTCATCATAGACAATATAACAATATTGTCACCCAACCATAGGTCGAAGCCACCCCCGAGCACCTTAACCTTGAAAGAGAATAATTCTGGAAGAAAACCCTAGGACTAATAGCCAGTCAATGTAGCATATCATTATCCATAGCTAGTATACCAAGTATAAATTACAACCCATAAACAAGAGAAATTCCAAGCCTAAAACCAAAAATACAAGTTGCAGTAGTTGGAGCTGCAGCTATTCTCTAGACTTGCGCACTTACTAAATTTATGTAGTGTGCACTAGATTTATGCAGTTACAATCTGTGTGTGTACAAATGAGCTCTGGAATATTGTATTTATACTTCTCTTTCTTAGCTGCCTAGGCCAACTTGTCTTTCTGGAGGCTAAAGACACAATATTAATTATTTTCTTTATCCAACTTGTCTTCTAGGGTTATGTCCAAAGATTTAGGGTTTCTTCTTGCTTTCCAAAATATTCTATTCTTGTCAAGGTTACACGTGGATGTTAATACCTCCTGTATCTACCATAATATCAACAGACACTACGCAAGAAAATCAACAACTCAGAATATTTTGCATGAAGGATTGTGGTGGCCTACCCTTCATAAAGATGTGAAGGTATTTTGTAAGACTTGTGATGTTTTCCAAAGAATTGGAAATCCTTCCAGGAGAGATGAGATGCCATTAGTACGAAAAATAACATTACATGATTTTTATAAATGGCTCATTGATTTTTTTTCACCTATTAATTCCCCAACAAAGAGGTCAGGAGATAGATACATCATTACTGCGACAATGGAAGCATTCAATAAGATACTAGAATATGAACTAACAAATGTGTGTAATATAAGTCGAGATGATTGGGAATTGAGGATTCTAGAAGTTTTATGGGTGTATAGGACTACAAGTATGAAGTTGAAAAGACAAACCCCATTCAGACTAGTGTATTACTAAGACATTTTTATGCCTATGGAATTCATAATATAAAGTTTGCACATTGTTGTACTGATAGAGATTACATATTTTGGCACAGTGGAGAAGAGACTATTAGAGCTAGTAGATATGGAATAGGATCTGTTTGTTGCAGTTTTCCATCAGGAATTTTAGAAAGCACGTGATAAATCATAGCATGATAGGAACATTAAATAGAAGAAATTTTAGATGGGAGTTTTAGTTTTTCTTTATGAAAATGAGTTTTTGCAACACCCTAGGAATTTGCAGATGCATTGGTTGGGTGATTATGTGATCAAGTGTTGTTGATATTGAGAAATTAAATGAAGTCTTGGAAAGAGTGATTAACGATAGTAGGTTGAAACTGTATAGGGACAATTGTCCTTTCACGCACTAGTCAGAGCGCACAGTCTATGTACAATAGTACTTGTATTATAGTGTATTATAGAATAAAAAGAATATGAAAAGAAGAAAAGAAATAAAATAGTTTGAAGGTTGAAGTGATGCATAAGGTTAAATGAGTAAGGAGATAAATCCAGAAAATTTCACAGAGATATGGAAAGAGGAAGGAATTGTGCTCGAGAAGGAGGATTTCAGTACGACAAAGGTCTCCATAGAGGGAGGGAAACAAATTAAAGAGCGTACATGATGGGATGAGCATTAAAGAGCGATCATAATAGTGAAGTAGTGGAGAAACGTAGTAATAAATGGAAAGAAATGATAAGACTGTGATAGACTTGCAAGATCTCGACCATGATCTGCAGAATAAGCCAAATTTATTGGAGAGTATGGAAAGAATTGAATGTGAAGTACAAGTTGGATTAGACTACATGTTTTGGTGATCAAAAGGGAAAGTAACAACTGAAGACAAGATATAAAAGCAGTTGATGGGTTGATGGAAAAAAATTATTCATTTGAGAGAAGAGAGAGCAGAGAGACGACCAAACACACATAGTCAAAGGATTTAAGTGTCAAGGGAAAGTTTTGCAGAGAGTTACGGTGCCACCCAAGGTAGAAGTAGTATTAGAATCAAGAACGAAGAAATTGTGCATTAAGCCACCAGTATCACCTGTACAACAAGGAACCCCAGGAGCATCTGAGTCAGACCCAAGTTCAGAGAAGTTTTTGAAGGAGTATATACTACCCCAAAAGATGACAATGAAGTGAATCATGTTACAAAAGGAAGTAAATTATGAGCTTATGGAGCCAGATATTCCACCAGGTGTAATCGTTGAAGAAGATATGTTAGGCGTAGTGGAGAATATGAAGTTTTCATATCATGACCTATTAGATGAGAAGGAAAATCATTTTCCTAGAGACATCATTTATCCTAGTTGAGCCACAGGCTTGGGAAAGAGGGTTGGAGAAATCATGGATTTTGAACTTGTTAATGATCTTGCACTTTGGTAGGCGTGTCAAGATATGTGCTTGTGTTAAGATGTTGTTAAGCTGCATCCATGGAGGATACCTATGGCTGGATAGATCCATGTCCAAATATACAAAGTTGATTTCACGGATAACAGGGTTTCCAATGCTAGGGGAGGACCCATTACCATTTTTTACAGATAATTCAAATGAGAAATGTTTGTTGGAGAGAATAAAAGAGAAGTTTGAACTTTTTAGAGGAGCGTGCATGCTCGATGTAGAAAGTATCAATGAAGACTACATTAACTTTGCAATGCAAGTGTTGGATTGAAAATTGATGAGGAATTGTCACAAGGATCAATTGTCGGCATGTGTGATAGAAGAAACGAAGAAGTGGGTATAAGGAATACAAATGAACAAGGAGACTTTCTTGTTGAATCGGTTCTTGATGGATTACAGAGAGGCACAAGACAAGGGAACACCATTTCACTACAATGGTTGTTAATATTGATAGCATCAATTCTTGGAGGGAGATAGAAGACACCCATTTTTTTCCAGCTACGAACAAGCCATGTTTGGCAACAAGATACACTAGCTTGTGGAATACTATAGACAAGGAGAGAATCGGATACCAACATCACTTTTTACATATATAGGGAGTTAATTCGACAATGCATTCAAGATACAGCACACATATTACCGTAGGTGGTAAAAGCGTACAAGAATTTGCACGTATTAGGGTCAGAATCCATCATATGTACATTCAAGCGAAGAGGGACCCAACTCGGGAATGGCTGACCATGATATACAGGGTGACTAAAGAAGAAATGGGACATATTATGGAAGATTGGGATGTTGCGTGGAAGATCCCAATGGTAGAAATAGATCATCCAAAGACACAATAAGTAGGATATGATGGAAAAGAACAATGACAGGGAAAATAAGGAAATAGTGCATGTGACACACAAAATACTATACCGCAATTGGGAGAAAAGAGGAAAGACATAGAAAAGGGGAAAGTAGTCCAGCTGCATAAGAAGAGGAAATCTATGAGGGAAATGGCCATTCAAGAACTAACAAACGATGACTTAGATAGGATCACAGATCAAGTCAACGAAGTTACTGAGGAGTATTTTGAGAAAACGATGTAGAAGAAAGAAGAAATGAACTAAGATGTGTAAGTGTAGATTGTTGCATTGCAACATATTTTGGATACAACAATGATAATTCCAGTAAGAAAAAGAGAACAAGAGAAGACAAAGAGTACGACGATGACCATAGAGGCACCATCGATGACATATCACTCGTCAAAAACATTAGGAGAGCACATAGTAGTAAAGTTATCAACAAGAGCATTAGAGTTCCCCTCGACGGAAGCAAAGTGTGCGAACAACAACTGTAGAGAACATCAAAATTCTGGAAGCAAAGTGTGCGAATATATAAGTAGAAAACATGGAAATATGGACTTAGTTGACTTAATATGTAGAGCTGCAATAAATTGATAAGAATCTATAGGCTGTGCAGGACAAGGCGCAAAATTTTAAGGAAGTGATGAGAATCTTACCACCGGTAGACACGATGGTTGCAATAGAAAAAAATAGAAAATTATACTCATAGATTAACCAGATGAGGGAAAAGAAGTAGGATCATGCACAAAATATTGAAACGTTGTAGGAGGAAGCATACAAGGTGACAATAGAACTAGCAACTGCACAGGACATGATCAAGGAGGTGGTACAAGATAGTACAAAAAAATTGAAGAAAAATATTTCTATAGATATGACTGAGGGAATTGTGCAACAAGAAACACAAGCTAGGGAAAAGATCACAACTGCAAGGGAAACATTTCAAAATTTCATGGAGACCTAGAAGATATCCTAAAGTTGCCTGGGATAAGCCACATGTGAGTGTTGGGGGCATGTTGGAGCAGGCTATTTTGGTACAAGTTTTTGGAATCGTGCATGAGAAAACCATGTAACAAGTCGACCAAGAATCATCATGCGTAGAGAAAAGGAAGACAATTAGCACATTTTCAGGAATTAGTGCCCACTTAAGACAAACATTAGTTAGAATTAGTTATATATTTTGGTCCATTTTTAACGTGATAAGCCCTAGTATCAATGTATACACATGTATGGGATTTTGGTAGAAAGACGAATGGAAGCATTGAAAGAGAGAATTTTTTTATCTAGTGGTTGAGTTGTTGAGTTTTTTGGGTTGGTCGAATTATGAAATGAACTAAGTGTGCACTATATGCATGAACTACAAGGGAATTTTGGGTGGAAACGATGTATCTTATTTGATCACAATGCACACATATTGTGAGGATTGGATATGAATGAATAATATAAGAATCCAACCATTGTGGACATAGCCCATTTTGGGGTGAACCACATTAAATATATGTTTTATGATGTATGTTTTGATGTGTTTCTTTTATGTTCTATTTATGGCACACATGCAATGCATCGATGGTTAATATGAATACATTAGGTGATGGTTATGTACACATGATGAATAAGTAAGTAAGATGAATCTATCATACATTATTATTCTCTTATGATTCCACGCATAGGGTATATTGCATGTTGAATGAATGTTAAGTCAGACTGAATGTAAGAATGGTCTCCATTCCCTTCATGATTGTGGAATCATGGTTTCTACAATCCCCATAGGCACCTCAGGTGAGACTTCACCTTCTTGCGGGTGATGCTGAAAGGGCTGGTATCTTTAGTGTTTTGTTGGTGATTTAATATTGAACCCTGGGTCTTTCCACTGTGCACTAACAACAATAATTTTCCTTTCCATGACAATTTTTGTGATGACTCCACTATTCTCATAAGAACCAAACCTTATATGCATAACTTTGAGGGGAAAATATAACCTTGGTACATAGGAAGATAATCCTTTGTAACTTCCCCTAGAAGGGGAAGATATTGAATACAATGATGAAAGTGCCACCTTTTTCTTATGAAACAACATAGTTATGAGTCAAGATGACATTATACTAGATAAGCTTTTAATCCTCTCTTATTTGACCAGTTGAGCCAATGGAAGAAGATAACACACATGTTTCATCATTTACAAATGATCATGAAGTGAATGTGGTTCTAGAACATTTTACTGAGGAAGATGCCATTGTTTTCCATGATTAGACCACAAATCCAGAATCTACTCATTTTGAAGCAGACCTTTAGCTGGTCTATGATGATTATCATGAGGATTTTATTGAATATATTTATTTCTCTAATGATAAGGTTGATCTAGAGGTCCATGTTTTTCATGATTTACCATCATTCAATAATTTTCACTTTTTGAAACAAAATTACATTCATTCTATGATGAATATATTGCATTTTTCATTTAGGAAAGCAATTTCTTTCATAAGATTAACGTTGAGGTAAACAACCATGCTATTGAAATTTCATATTATATTAAAGTGGACACTAACTGCAGCGTTTATAGTGCTAGATGGCTAGTATTTGATGTTTCAATGGAATCCAGAAAAGGGTTGAGTAACAACCAGGTTCTAAATATAATATTTTGGGATAAGATATAGGATGCTTGGTTAAATCATTATGAAAATTTCAGGACAATACATATCAATCATTTAAACTATGACTAGTATGTTGAAATAACTAATTGTTTATGCTACTACCCTGACATAAGTGTGAGGAAGCGTCCCTTATCTATCCCTCTATGTGTCAGGTTTTCTTTCCTTATCATGTTTGGAAGTCATTTTGAATTAGTAGATTGAAATGCCTCTTGAAATTTGCAAATGTTATCAACCATGAATAATATGCCATCTCGTACACAGTACATATTAGATATAAATAAATAAGATAAAAAAAAATCCCAAAAATCATTGTTTCTTTTGTTGTTTATAGTTTTTAAATTTATCTTTATCTTTTCTTTTTTATATTTTCCACATTTGAGTCTTAGTTTAAACTCTTTTCTTTTAATGTTAATTCTTTGTAGGTTTTAGTTTTATCTTTTTGTTGTTGACTTCATTTTGTAGAACTCATGATTTTTCTTTCTTTCCTTGAAATTGTTTTTTATTGCATGAACTATGTTTGGTGTTTCCTATCCCATTGCAACATAAAACAATGGAAAATTGCTTGAACAACACTAGAAAACAGGTTTGATTTTCATATCACTCACATATTTGTTGTTAATTGTGTTTCATTTGATAATACTTTTCTAGGAAAATATATTGCAAATATGGTGAGATGTTCATATTGCTCCATCTTGGTAAGTTTTTATTGTTATAGAAGTAGTGTTGGGTTTCCCAAAAATTCTATCTGTATCTTTTCTTTTCTCCATTACAATATTGTAGCCATCATCATGTTCATGTTATGACCTTTTCAAAAATAAACATTTGTATTTAATATCTTCTCTTCATTGTTTTTGGTTCTAAAAATATTCATGTTCTATTATGATATTTTTCTATAGCCAAACCTATCTTTATAATTCCAAATATAGAAATCCTAGTTTCACATGTCACTAGAAGTAACATACATAAGCAGTCAGTATATTGACCCAATTTTTGTTCAACATAGATAAAGAACTACGATGAGTTCCATTCCTGATGTGAAATTCAAAACAAAATCATCGTAACTAGAAAAACTATTAAAACTCACCAAGCTACTATAGGGACCACCTCCTAGTGTGCACTAAAGTGAATAAACATAATAAGATCATTACAATGTTGCGTATATATATGTGATTATTATGCTTCAATTGATCTTTGTTTGATATTGTTTAATGTTAATATGGTTTGTTATCCCCAACTCTTAGGGATAACTAAGGAGATGATGTCTCAAGGCCCTCAGGTTGCAAACATGGAGTACTGAGAGACAACTTGACCAACAATGTCCACTTGAACAAAGAGAGACCCACCTCACCACCAAATATCCAAGACTATCGTGACGGTATCCACCACATCAGTTGGCCTCTGAAAGACATTGGGTCTTTATCCATGAGGTAAAAGTCAGGTATTATGGTGAGTGCCATTTTCAACACTTGAGGAATTTTAGTTTGTTGCATCTATTTTTGCTTCTTATTGTGTAATGTCTTCTTGTAAATTATGATTTTTTCCTTATTTCAGTTTGGTTGTTGACATTGCTCCCTAGTAAGTGGGTCACCCTTAGGGATAGGTTTGTTACTGGGAGGTCTTCTTGACGATTCATCGTGCCATTCTCGACCGTAATTTTAACTTTTCACACTTCATCCCCTCATCTCCTTACCTTTTGGTATTTTCGGGTATACTGACCCAATAAGGGGTTGGCCCTCATTTCATGGGAAGAAGTGGCTGAAAGACCATAGGCATGTAGCTGGAAAAAGATAAAATATAATCATTAACCTTCTAGATGCCCACCCAAGGATCCCAAGGATAATGAAATGTATCTCATAAGAAAATGATGGGACCCATAAAATAATAACTAATAGCAAATTCCAACCAGGGTGGAGCATGTGTGGGAACTCTTTTTATTGCTTAGGTAGAATCCCCACACATGATTTTATCTTGGGGAAAGATGATGTGACTAGGGTAGAGTCAAGGTGGGAACTGTTTTTCATGTTTTGGTAGAAGACCCACCTTGTCTTCAATCTAGAAACCCCTTAAATAAATAAAAGTAAATAAACGGGCTTCGAAAAAGGTTGCATTGAAAACAAAGTTGCAACACACCCTCTACAAAGGAACCCATAAGTGAGACACTACAACCCATTCTATGTCATGGACGCATGCCCAACATTCTTCCCCTAATCCATGACACCTCATCCACATGACTTAGAAGGAGGTACCCTCGGGAAACACCCCTAAATTTGAGGTACGATTCACCCAATAGTTCATTTTGTCAACCCTCCGATAACTAAAGTTGGAAAATTGCATAGGGTCTTTCAGCATTGGTTTATTTTGATGAGATATTTTATATGTACATGCTTAGACATATATTTTTTTGATTTCATTTACTCATCAATATATGTTTTAATTGATATCCTTGGAGGGTGTATCCATTTGTCTTTGTGGGACCTAGTTGGTTGACAATTTTGGAAGAATAAGACTAGCTTGGGCTTCCATGGGGCTTGAAGCCCATAGGTTGGATGCCAATGGCCCACATGAAGGATGATGAAGACACGAATTTGGAGGCATATAATAAATCATGGAGCACATAACCTATCCCCTACCACCCAAACTACTTCCCTAAGGAGGCCAAAACGTCACCTTCGAAGGCTGGACGTCATATTAGGGCTAGGGTTTTGGTGGTCGTTGAGGACACTTGGAATGTTTGAAGAAAAGAAGCCTTGAGTCATGGAGGATAAGATTGTTTTGAATACACTTGGCCTTTGGAGGCCTATCACACTCATATCCTACTCCAATGACTTGCAAAAGTGCCAAAACGTCACCCTAGAAGGGTGACGTCTCATTTTAGGATTTCCTTTATGTGCAAAAGTATGAATTAAATAATAATATTTTGGTAAACGGGAAAGATAAGGGATGTTGAACCGTTATATTTTGTTTTACCCTAAATTATGTGGATAAAATATTTGTTAGAGGATTTGTATAGATAGAGGTCACCTCTAATTCATTATCATAATAACTCTCCCATTGTGAGAAGACTAGCAGGATAAAATTTGCGCCTTCTTGGGATTTTTTGGTATCTCTCTTGTGAAAATGATATTTGGTGTTATATATTGGTTATTGGATGATATTAAGTGGTGCACACCTCTTGGAGGCTTCTTCACTTTCTCTTAAATGGTAAAGGCTTGGTGAACTAGGGTTTGATCTCTCTCTTTATTGGAATTGGTAAGGAAAAATATACATTTGTTAGTTATTTGTTTCTTGTTCTTGGTTATTGTTGGTTGAAACCTTAGGAGGAGTATGTTGCATACACCCTCGATTAATATTCATCTCATTTTTTAAGTTTATAAGTCATTCTTGGACAAGGGTTGCTAGGATAAATACAAGAGTGTATACCCTCCTAGATTTACCCTAGTTTGATTGGCATACTCTAGGGAGTAAGAAGATTTACACCCCTAGGGATATTGTTGATTTAAATTGTGTTTTAAAGACTCCATTAACCCTATTATAAAGGCACTTATCTGATTTTTTTTTCATTTGGAGAAATAAAATGTTTTCATTGGTAAACGCGTTTTAGTGAGATATCAATCTTGTTTAAGTTGGATTCTTTTGTGGATTCCTCAAGGTTGATAAACCCTCTAGGGTGTCTTAGTTCTCTTGGTATTCTTGAAGCTGTTATAAATTTTAATCTACAACCATTAGGGCTGCAGAGACCCTAATACAAATATTTTAATAACTCACAAACCAACCTTCAGAAGCTGCTAAACGTTTGCTCCTATCCTCTACTAGTCTTAGCACACCTTTTGGGTGGATTGTTGGAAAGTTTTGATGGTTGATTTATTTGTTGTAAAATATTGTTTGATACAACCATCAACATGCAATTATATCTCTACAATACTAGTTATATCTCTGCAATACTAGTTTCTGACAACCTTATGTTGTTTCTAAAGTTTCATGCATTAATACTTGAGTTAAACTAGTCATTGCTAGCTTGTCTCTTGCATCTTTAACTAGAATTTTAGCAACTTTATTTTCAGATCTTATTATTTTTTGTTCCTCATAAATATCATTTTTTATTGCTTCAATTAGGGACACCAAGCTTAACTTGATTTTCCAACACATTATTGGGCTTGTATATTTTTTTTCCTTGTGTCTCAAGAAGGTACAATCACTTCTTGGCAGGTCTTCTATATTGTGGCACAACTTCTAGCATCTATGAGAAACATTTCAAGCCCTTATTACCTTCCATCATTGAGCTATAGGGGGACTCTTTATCATCTCTTCATATTCCATCTCATTTACCCTAGTGTCACCGAGATTTTCCCCTTGAGGTGATTACTTCACCTCTAAAGTGAAGAGAATACCAATATGAGGTGACAATGGGTAGGTTTTCTCTTAGTTGTCTCCATATTGTGGTTTGGATTGGGATTTCCCCAAACTACAACTTGTGCGATAACATTTTGGTGTTGTTTTTGGGGAGGATTTTAAATCCTCTTATGAACCCTAATGAGACTTTGGAAAGCTATCATGAATCCTTTCCCTAACTTTCCTAGTGATTCCACCTAATGGATGTTCCCATTCCACCATTGATGATCTCTTATTGAGGCTCATATGGTGACTCCACCTTCCAAGAAACCACCTTTCCTTGTTTCCCATTTTCCATCCTTTGATGAGCCTTGATATCATTTGGTGAATCCATTGAGGAATTAACCTAAGTAATGGAACCATGGCCTCATGGGACTTATCATGGAAATTCCATAAGGTGTACCATTCTTTTGATGTTCATAATATCCCTAGATATCCAAATCATTTCTCTGTAGAGTGGAGGGAAATTTTTCCTAAATTTAATGGCGATCCAGCTCTATCAGTCAACTATGTTGTCAATTATGTGAGGTGTGATTCAAGCTTGAATGTGCTAGATGAAGATGTGTTGATGACTATTTTTGTATCATCACTGGAATCAATTAAAAGGAGTTGGCGTGCAAAATCATGTAATCCAAAGAGTTTACCATCCTCTACAAACCTCATTGAAGAATTTCTTAGGAATTATCGACCAACTACCTAGAATTTGCAAGATACTTTCCAAGAGCTCAAAGACACTCTTTTCAGAGAAGGTTTTCCTATAGATGAGGATGAAGAGAAGATTGAAGAAGAACCCAATGAAGTTTTTCATGTTTAATATCTTGATGATACATTTGATGAATATGAAGTTCTTATATCTTCCCTTCCACTTGATGAAGACATCCCGACAACTACTACTCTATTCAGAATTTGTCGGAAGAACCATAGTGCTAATGACAGCTTGTCGTCGACATTTCAGATCCACAACAGGATCCATCTTCAGGACAAAAAAGCCTGAGGAAAAATCAAGAAGAGAACATGACGAGTTATGACCCATTTGAAGATATTAATGATACTTTATTCCATGACTTTGTAAGTGAATAAGTATTAGAGGTTCCCTTGGATGTGACATATATTTTTTAAAGGAGGAAAACAAATCACTTTGTATTAAATATCAATCCCCTTGCGATGAAGAGACGATAAAGGGGCATCTCCATAAAGAGAAAGAAGAATCCTGATGAGGCACAACATGTTGAGACATTGTTATATTTGCTCCTTCTTGATGAGGGTGATATCGTTCAAACTTGTATTCCTCATGCAGATGAAAATGAAGAAATGATTAGCCTCAATGATGTAAATGATCTTGTGTAGGACCTCTCTGACATGTTTGATATACAAATTGATGATTTCATACAGGTTGGGAGACGTAGATGGGACTCTTTTCATTTCATTTTTGATAGATACCCCATTTACAACATTAAGGGTATCTCTCAAACAAAAGTGGTTGAKTTGTCATCATCAGAGGACTAGTCTTCATGTATGTATGATTCAGATTTTTGGAAGCCTAGTGATGATATGGTTACAGATTTGTTCTTCCCCTTCGAGGATGACTTGTCGCARCATACTCAGGGTGATATTCATTCATCCCTTGATATGTACTCTTTTGGGGATGAAGATTTTTTATGTGAGGATTTTCATCCATTGCACTCATGTTTTGGTAGACACTAGGTTGTGGCTATCCTGGGGAACTCCAAGGTCCACACTACCAAATGGAAGTACTTTCATATTGATACTTTTGGTGGAAATTAACAGATAAATAAGCGATGTTTCCTAAGTCTGAGGGAGGATATTTTCTCTAGACATGAGGTTGTGCCTTACCCCATTTCCCCTTGTTTGGGAAATCAATAGGTTTTCTTGGGATATCTCATGTCCTCTCAGTATTCAGGAATCAACGATCATGATAATAAGGATGAATATGAGCCATTGTCTACATATGGTATCCCTCTCCATAGATCGATTGATCAGGAGTGTGGTTACACTTTTAGGAAGGATGATCAGGATGATGGTTTCTCTTTCTAGAAAGATTTCCTCCCTCCCACCTATCTCCATGAGTTTTATTTCATGACTAATTATATGATTACTTATGCTCATGATTATTATGTGATCTACTTATCCTTGTTGTATTGCATGATTAATAATAGGGGGAGATATCTCGATGAAATGATGAATAGATTGTTGCACTAGTTGCATGATTTCGCTTGAAATCACCTATCGTGTCATCTTCAGGGCCCCAAGGCCCCAAGTAAGTAGGTAGGTAATCTTTCTTTCATTGAATTTTCATCTTGATTTCTCATGATAGTTTAGATGCATTTCATATTTCATTTTTTTCTACTTTCATATTGATTTCATATTTAGTTTAGAATTTTTTCAAAAAAATGCTAAAATTTTCTTTTCTAGATTAGATTTCATTTTTTATTTTGATATATATGGACGAAGGGTGATAGAACCACCATATATTTTACAATGTTATGTTTCAATGTAGGCATAGGTCCACCAGGAGATGTTGTGATTCTCATGCACTCTATGGAGAGTACATGTCACTAAGTAGGAGGTAGATCTTATCCCCATCTAATAGGGATAACTAAAGAGATTATGTATCGAGGCCTTCTGATTGTAGACATGGAGTAATGAGAGATATCTTAACCAACAATGTCCACTTTCATAGACAGAAACCCACCTCACCACCACATCTCTGGGACCATCATGAAGGTATCCACCACATTAGCTATCCTCCAGAAGACATTGGCTCTTTCTCCATGAGGCATAAGTCAGGTATTGTGGTGAATTCCATTCCAATACTTGAGTATTTTGAGTTTGTTGCATCTATTATTGATTTTTATTATGCAACGTTTCCTTGGAAATTATTATTTTTTCCCCATTTCACTTTGGTGGTTTACATTGCACCCTAGTAAGTGGGTCAACCTTAGGGATATATTTTCCACTGGGAGGTCCTATTTATGATTCATTCTACCATTCCTGACCACACTTTTCACTTTCCACACTTCATCCCCTCATCTCCTTACCTTTTTGGATTTTCAGGTGTACTAACCCAAGAAGGGGTTGTCCCTTATTTCATGGGAAGAAGGAGCTGAAGGCCCAGAGGCTTATAGCTAGAAAAATATAAAATCCAAACATTAACCTTCTATATTCTCACCCATGGATCCCGAGGAAAATTAAATTTCTCTCGTAAGAAACTTATGGGACCCATAAAAGAATAACTAATAGAAAATGCCAACCAGGGTGGAGCATGTGTGGGCATTGTTTTTATTACTTAGGTAGAAGCCCCACACATGTTTTCATACTGGGGAATCATGATGTGACAAGGGTAGATTAAAGGTGGGCATCATTTTTCATGCTTTGGTAGAATACCCACCTTGGCTTGAACCTAGAAACATCCTGAAAGAATAAAATACAATAAATGGGCTTTGAAAAATGTTGCATTGAAAATGAAGGTGCAACACACCCTCTACAAAGGCACCCATAAGTGAGACACCACAACCGCTTCTATGTCATGAAACCCATGCCAAAAACTCTTCCCCCCATCCATGACACCTCATCCAGATGACTTAGAAGGAGTTCCACTTGGGAAACACCCCTAAAGTTGAGGTACGATTTACCCAATAAGTCATTTTGTCAACCCTCCCATACCTAAACTTGGTAAATTGGATAGGGTCTTTGAGCATTGGTTTATTTTGATGAGGTAGTTTAGATGTACATGCTTAGATGGATATTTTCTTTATTTTATTTACTCATCATGATATATTGGAGTTGATATCCTTGTAGGGCATATCCATTTGTTTTTGTAGGACCTAGCTAGTGGAGAGTTTTGGAAGAATAATCCTAGCTTGGGATTCCATGGGGCTTGAATCCCACAAGTTGGATGCCAAGGGCCCACATGTCGGATGATGAAGATATTCCTTTGGAGGCCTAGAATACATCGTGGATGATATAAATTATCCCCTACCACCCAAAGGACTTTCCTAAGGAGGAAAAAGTGCCACCTTTGAAGGCTTGACATCATATTAGGGCTAGGGTATTGGTGGTGGTTGAGGAGACTTGGTAAATTTGAAGGAAAGAATCCTTAGGTCATGGAGGAGAAGGATGGTTTGAATAAACTTGGCCTTTGGAGTCCTAGCGCACTCATATCCTACTCCAAAAACCTACAAAAGTTCCAAAACATCACCTTAGAAGGGTGATGTCTCACTTTAGGATATCGTTTTTGTGCAAAAGTATGAATTAAAAAATAATATTTTTGTAAAGGGGAAAGATAAGGGTTGTTAACCCCTTATCTTTTTTTTTACCCTAAATTATGTGGATAAACTATTTGTTAGAGAATTTGTATAAATAGAGGTCACCTCTAAGTCATTATCATCATAGCTCTCCTATTGTAAGAAGACTATTTGGATGAAATTTGCGCTCTCTTGGGCATTTTTGGTATCTCTCTCTTGTGCAAATGATATTTAGTGTTTTCTATTGGTGATTGGATGTGACTAAGTGGTGTGTGTTATAAAAATGGGTTTTCTCATTTCAACATAGAAAATCTAGAAATATTGTCACCCAACCATAGGCACAAAGGCAACCCTCGAGCACCTTAACCTTGACATAAAGAATAATTTTGGTAGTAAACTTATAGCCAACCAAGGCTAGTGTACCAAGAAAGGATAACTAAAGACCAAGAATAAAGTCCAAACCAATAACCTAAGAAAAATTCTATATTGTAACAGTTGCATTTCTCCTTCACTCATGCCCACTTCTTATCCTTATGAAGTCATCAGTGAGTGAGTGACAAATGAGATCTAACACCCTCTATTTATACTACTCCATCTTAACTGACTAGGCTGACTTCTCTTCTTGGGGGATAATAACTATATATTAATTATTCTATTAACGCAAATTCTATTCTAGGGTTATTATCCAAGGATTTAGGGTTTCTCTTTCTTCCCAAAATATTCTAGTCTCGTTAAAGGTTACAAGTGGAGGTTAATACCCCCCACAACTACCATAATATCAACACTCCCTCCTATCTGGGGAGGTATTAAAGGAAATTGTCTTGAGCACAAACAAACCATTCAACCGGTAGCATCATCATAGCCACAAATGATATCTCATGATCAAGTCACAAGCACCATCATCACTATCCAAATACATAATCTCCATTGAAATCAGAACAATGCCATCCAATAGAACACAAATGTGTTTATTCATAGTAGTATACAACTACTATCCAGTGGTATGAAACCACTCCCAGTAGCACATTGCTACTAACCAGTGAAACACAGTCACTATCAGTGGATCACATCCACCACAGTAGCATACAACTATTGTCCATAGACATACAATCTCTACAAACATCATATCATTTAATATCAATTTGCATAAAAAATATCATGATGCAAACTGAGTCATCTGGGCCATTCTTCCACTCACATCTGTGATATATGGGAGAGAATATTCCCCAGAAAGTAAAACATCATCCATGGGCTATTTGGACTATTCTTCCTAATCATAGAAGAATAATTGTCTTTGATTTTTGGGACTAGACCATTCACCTAAATGGGCCATTCCTCTAGCACTAATCATAGTGCAAATTGGAGAGAATGAGTCTTCCCCAGGGAATTCTTGCCTTTCATTGTTGAACCTAGACCATTCACCAAACTGGGCTATTCCTCCGACACTAATCATAGTGAAACCTGGAGAGAAAGAGTATTCCCTAGGGAATGAATATCTAAAACATTTCCTAAGGAAATGAATGTCTTGCACCAACCTCCAAAACAAACCATTATTTGAATCTTCTCACAATTGTGAAGTTCGAAAGAATGACTTCCTGACAAGGTAGACCATTCTACTTGACCACTACTCACAGTAACTTCTAAGAAGAATGAATCTCCTAGACCATTCCCCAACACTCACCACAGGGGGAATCCCTATCTATGGTACATCAACAATCTATTGGACCATTTTCATTATGAAAATGACTATCTGATCTAGACCATTTTTTGAACTAGAAAATGCATGTCTGTCAGAAATCTCGAACCACTTTTCAAACTGGAAAGGAACTTCCCAACCTGGACCATTTTCCAAAGTGGAAAATGACTACCTATGAATCAATAATATATATCAGTGCTCCCTCCCAACATGGGGAGCCATCTCTTCCCTTTCATCTAAGGGAGTTATCTCCATGAGCCCCATCTTGTCCCTTAAGTACGCAAGCTTGCCTCTGTGTTGAAAAGTCAACAAGAAACATGTGTCTAATTTAGTTCTCCCTTAATTAAATTAGACAATAAATATTAATCTATTATCTCATTCATAACTGAGTGATTTGGAATTGTAACATAATTATAAGTGTAGCTAAGTGAGTTAATCTTAGTTGTATTAGTGTGAGTTCAGTGAATTAACTATTCATTAATTCACAATCACTTAACTCACATGCAACTGAAGACTTGCCACGGTTAACTACATGCATGTCATTTCAATGGACACTAGTTGAGATAACAGGTGAAAGGGACAGTTTGGCTATCAGTTGTGATTTGTTCACACATGTAGTGGATATGCTTATGAGCATGTGCAAACGAGGAAATTGCATTCATTCGATTCATTGTGAGAATTTGGTTTGTAGAGTTTGTGCAGAGGAGGCAGGCTGTCTGGACACAGGAATTGGCGCATGCATTTGCTAATTTGTGTATGATAGTGTGAGACGATTGTATTGTACTGAGAGCTCTTGGATTAGAGTTTTGTATGAGATTGTTTCATGATTCATGATATACATAATATATGATAGTGTGGTTTTTAGCTTTACGCTTTCCCGGTAAAACTTCTGTGTTGTGTGTTATCGATATTTCACTTTGTGCATTGTGGTTGTGATCGTGGTTTAAATTGCTTCCGCAAAAGTAATAGTAGAAGCGATTCTGTATTTAACAATATTGAACCTTGTTAGATCAAGAGAATCGCAAGAATACATTAATTTGTATCGAAATTTCTACATGGTATCAGAGCCACGGAGGCCACGGAGTCATGGAAGTGAGGTGCTAACATAATTGCATTCTCGCAGGTACCGTCTCTAGAAGGGTGCGAACTCCTAGTACTGAAAACTTTCGATGTTTTCAAGAACAGAAATTCTCGCACCCTAGACAAAGGCAGGATGCGAACTTCATTGGAATTCTCGCAGGTGAATACACTAGCAGGGTGCGAACAGAACAGGGAATTCTCGCAGGTGAATACACTAGCAGGGTGCGAACAGAACAGGCATTCTCACAGGTGAATACACTAGCAGGGTGCGAACAGAATAGGCAAGTTCGCAAGCTATACACAGGCAGGGTGCGAACTTCCCTCAGGTTTCTCTCAGAAGGGGTGCGAACCTCCCAGGGCAAGGGGAAAGTGAAGGGGTTGAGTTTTGGGTTGGATAAT